>JAODAH020020899.1:0-18358 GCA_027574865.2 Coproporus ventriculus | reverse complement strand
TTTACTCCTCTCCCCCCCGCCCGCCCGACCCCCCCCTCCTCTTCCACGCCTCCCACCTCTATCCCCGAGAGAGATTCCCCCCCCCCCCCCCCCCCCCCGGGCGAATCGGCTTCCCAAGTTCTTGACTATTCCTGTACAATTGATTTCGGAGTGTACTGGATTTTCAACTTTCTATGAAAGATTTGGACACTAAAGTGCGATTCCAAAAATACTTAACGACAGATCGTTGTAGGCTATTCTACTCCGAGATTAGCATGTTCGCAACGGGGAAGAACAAACAAATTCTTTCCAAATTTTTCAACGGCTTTTCTAACCTCTCTTCTATTGCTAGATAGAGATAGCTATACGTTGGAACATACCGAAGGAGGAATTAAATATTCCAAAGATATTTCACTTGAAGTCGATAGATATAAGCGAATCTTTAAGAGAGGCGCCATCAATTACCTTGATCTCTTTTTTTATGGAGTCAAAAATTTGGAACGGGCAATTAAGTTGAAAAATTAGTTGTGTACCGGAGGATGGTCGATGTTCGCAACATACTTTTTCATAAAAAAAATCCTGCACATTGGTGGACTTATGAGACAATCGTGCAACAGCCACCATTTTCTACTGTCTAACAATTCTGGCCTTACATGCCGCATTCGTCTCAAGAACCTATCCAAAACGTCTTTGTAGAATGCCCCAGTCAGGGGGTAAACTTAACGAACAAATTCTAGATGTCTGGTGCCCTGACTGCTAAAAAAGGTGATCAGCATGGTTTTCGTTTTCGATTTGAATGCTCGCACTTGTCCACTCAGCACTTTAGCATTTCGTCTTCGAATCGTACTCTAGATCTAAGACTCGTCTCCAATAACAATGATTTCAAAAAATTTGGAAACGCATCAGCCATATCAACCAAATCTTCGTAGGTGAAGATCAGTTATACTTTTTGTTCCAGAGAGAGCGAAAGCGCACAGAAGTTATTTTTTCTAAAAATCTTCAATCACGATCATAAAAACAGATCGCATAGTTTAGTAACTCTGTAACGAATTCTGTCTTTATTTTTATCATTTCAACTTGAAGCAAATGATCTTCCGTCTATTCTCTTCCACCCCTTAACTTCACAATGCAATCAAACCCTCGCGATTGACGCGTTGCATCCTTACTTAGTCTTAATCAGTTCATATATTTCCATGGCCTATTACCGAATTCAAAACTGAATTTGATGTTCGTTTATTGCTTCATGTTTTTAAGATGACAAGAGCAAACGAACACAATTTACGCGAATGAAAACCTACAAGTAAAAACTTGTAGAAACTGAATTAAACGTCGTTTCTGCGTGATTTCAATTGTTGGACAGAGATAATGTCGCTTCATTTTATGGGTGGCTGTCATAGAATTTTTGAATGGATAATATTTAGCCTCCATGCATATTTTATTTTATATGATTTCTAGTAAAGAGGTAAGAGCTGTAAAAATTTCTTCCTTTGCTGCAGCTGATTCTGTTAACTCTTCCCTACGAGTATTATTTTATTTTAATCATCAATAAGCACTGTGGACATTTTATGTTCTTTCTACTCCGGCATATTTTATTAGTTTAAGCTGTGTTTGTTTCGGTATTGCACTTTTATATTAATGTTTTCGATTGTTTCCAGTATAAGTAAAATTGGCACTTAATTAAAGTAATGTTTATGTGTTTTCTGATTTTGGTTTACTGCTTCATATATCTTCTTCAAATAATAATAAAAGTGTTGTAAAACATTTTGTACTAACATTTTTATAATGTTTCTTAAAACTAAACATCCCATTTTTTCCATTAAAGCTGTTGTACCCATATCAAGCAAAAATAATAATGATCGGTGCTTGGCATGGCATTTTGGAATCAATTTATCATATAAGAAAGCATTTCGATTAAGCCTAAAAGAAATCTCTCCCCATCCCAAATTGATCTGTTATACTATATTTTAAATTTTTACAATTTATTTTCCCGATTAACATTTGATTTGTGTAAAGGGTTGATCGAGTGGATGATCACGTTTGCAAAAACACACACACATTATATGGAGCTACTCCCCCGTGTGCGTAGGTTTGATTAATGGAGCGAACAGCGCGGTCCCACTGTTCAGCACGTGTCGACAGCATCTTGCATTTTTCATTCTAGTTCTCTCAGGTGTGCCCGTCATCCTCCCTCAATGTATGCATCCCCTAAGACATTTAGCAAACATAAATCGTTAGGGAGTGAAAAACCCCTAGCCCGAATCAAATAGTCGAGTGGACGAGGCATATACATTCGTTTTCATTTCCTTAACACCCCCACATCGGGAAGTTTTTATTGAGGCCGATTCTTTTTCTAGCAGAGTAGAGAAAATGAATAAAAATTGCGGTGGGAAAACTGATCTTGCAAAAAATAACAGGCCGGATGGAATTTATTGAAATAACCATTTGAAGGTGTAACTTTTCATGGTCATTTAAACCATTCCTTACACAATAAATAGAAACTTAAAGGTTCATTCAACAATAATAGTGTTTTTATATACAATACCAAAATATTTACAGTTACCGAAATCTTGAGTATAATACGCACTTTTTTTTACTAATTTTCGCACGAAAAAGACTGGGTGCGTATTATACATGAAATTTTATGGTACATGTAACTTTTGTAGAGTAGCGTTTGTCAAGTTGTTTTGATTTTTAAAAAATCCAACTTTCCCGATGTGTGGAAAGCTTTATCCTGTTAATTGACCATGCCATTACTACCTAGTTAGGTTTTACAATGCAAATGGAACTATTGTATGCATGCAGCTATTGATCTGTCTCGAATAAAAGATTTCTAAATTTAAAACTAGGTATTGTAAATCTGCATTATCAAATATTAATAATGATAAAATACCACCAAAATAGTTTTTAATGTGCTTAGGTAGTAAAATTAAATTTTTTATTAGTAGTATGGAGTTTATTCTCTAAGGATATCGTCTCGGAGAATAAACCATGCGAGTAATAAAAAGTAATTTTAGTGTTGAGCTATATCCTATATTTTTTTCTGAAATCATCAAATTATTAATTCAAACAATTTAAGATTTCAGACATTGGGCAATATACATTGCAGTGAAACTTATTAGCTTGTTAAATTCTATTTTTAAGATTCTTGTTATAATTTATTGTTTTCAAATTAGAAATGATTCAACATAATCTCTAATATTATCAAATGTAATTAAAAGACTGTAAAAGTGGTTATTTTAATTAAATGTCTTTTTTCTGTAAATTTTCTAATTTAAGTTACATAACCATCAATACATATAATCGACAGTAAAATCGCATTTTAGTGCCGATTTCAACTTGATTTACTGCCGCTTTCTATTATTTTACTCACGATTTTAGATTTTAGTAGAAAACAACTAAAGTTTGCTACGTCTAGGGGTACCTGATGCCCAAAATACATGTATTAGCATTTAAATAAATATAACGAAGAGGGATGCTCAATCAGTGTTTTATTTTATTTATATATTTCATTAACCACTCACTTATCAAGAAATTTAATTCATACTACTTTTCGCGCATGCGCCCTCCCGCACTATTAAACTTAAGCCGGTTACACATCTGAGGCAGAGGCAAGTCGAGGCCACATGAGGTAGCATCGTTTTGCCTCGGTTCGGCTAATGTAAACGGTGCAGCGAACCGCGCCACATGCCTCGGATTACCTCATGTGCTGCCGCGACCCGATCCATCGGGTGTCACTCCATCAAAGAGATGAACCGCCAAATTTGCCTCGGTACGTGCTCAGATGTGGACGCGTTTTTTAACTCTACTTTGAATGCACAGAATTTTATTTTATTTATTTTCGGACCTAGCACATGGATCGCGTGCGGATCAAAAATTTTTTCTTTAGGACAGGTCGAGGCGGGTCAAAGCAGAACGAGACTGCCTCGGCTTGCCTCTGCCTCAGATGTGTAATCAGCTTTAAGAAAACTCGTTCGGTGCGTCGCGTCGATAGAAACTCATCCTGTATAAATGCAGAGTTGGTCAGAATATTTGCAGGAATAGGTGCAAAGTTAAACTGTAACCGCTACTCCTTCTACCCAAAATCCTGTCCTAAAAAAGTCTTTTTTTTTTCTTCATCACTCACACGGGGCTCTTTTCATCGGTCGTACAGGGCCGTTAAACAACTCTCGGGTCGGCTCTGTGTAAAATGTTTGCATAACAAAAAAGAAACTTTAGAGCATTTCAGTCCAATGGACGATCTATCTAACCAATAAAATTAAATAAGATGCAATAAGTTATTTAAAAAATGTAATAACAATTTACTATTTATTTGTTTGAAAACTGTCGTGCAATTTAAATTTTCATTTCAAGAAATATTACTTTTACAAATTAAATTGCACAACTCTTAATAAGCCAAAACTTTAAAGTATTAAACGAATTAAAATTTTATTTATGATCGTAACAATGTTTTTTTTTCTTTCGCAGACAGAATCATAAAATTACCATTGTCTCCCTTAACATATCAGTACATCTAGTTTGCAAGCAATAAAAATGTCCACCATCCATAAACACATAATTTATATGTATGCAGTAACTATATACAAATTTTATTAGCCATCTCCCTTGCCACTCCTTTAGTTTTTAATATGTCTGCAACACACCCCATTTCCTTATCTGTAATCTCCAAGAATGTATCACTTTTTCCATTTTCTATTAGCTTTATTGAAGTATAAACTGATTTATGTCGGCATATAAACACAAATAACGATTGCAATTCCTCTCATATATGTGTATGATGATATTAAATTCGGTTAGGGAGAAATTTTATTGCTAAGATTGGTATAAATTTGAATTGTTTGAACAGTTTTATCACTTTGATTGTATTGGTTGTGTTCATTAATTTCTAGAATGAAATATAGTGGAAATTAACTCATTAAGACAAGAAATTCAAATTGTATCAAGAAGAAGTGTGCTGATTTTTTAAAGCGCATTTGCAACAAAGGACTTAAAAGATAAAAAAAGCAAACTAAGCAATAAGTTAAATTAATTAGTTTTTCGTATGCGTATTCAATAGATTTGTGATACAATAATAGAGATCAGATGACTAATGGAATTTAGAAAAGATGAATATTATTGAAAACATGGAGATTTTCGAAGCTAAAAATAAAGGATCACTGATTGACAATCAAATAAACAAGATCATCACTCGTAGTGACACCAGCGAATATACATATTGTTAATAATAAAATTAATTAAATAAATAAGAAGATAAAAAAAACAGTTATCTTATTTTTCATTTAATTAAATTAGCAAAATATAATTTGACAGTTCTAACGTTCTTAATGTAAACATGGTCACATATGTTACACATATAACTAACGTTGATATTAATTTCACTTCAAGCTTAAGTAAATATGAAAATATGTGTAATTTTGCGTTATTATATTAAGTTCAAATTAATTAAGCATTCATATTTAAACAAGTTTAACACGTTATACTGATTTACAATAAGTTATTATAATGACTTATTTGCATGGGAGGGAGAAATCGCCTTAATAGAACTTCAAAACGAAAGCCATAACACTTGCTTAAGTATAAAACTTTGTTAGAAAAGTTTCCGTTAACCATTCAAGAAGTGTAACGACGGCATCTGATTAATATTTGTTTTCTATAAATAAAAACCACAAACTTATTCTGTGTATTATATCCTAGATGAAGATATCATTTAATAAACAGAAACCTTGGCTGAAAATTTTAAAATGCCCTAAACTAAATATGCAAAGATATTTATTTCTATAAATGTAGCTTTAACCACGTTGATCGATCAGTAACTTTTTGAACACTGAGAAAAATTTAAATTGGGGATTTCTTGCATGCGAAAATGCCAAATAATAGTTAAAACCATTCTGTCCTAGATTCACGATACATGCAATGTTCATTTGATGGTTTGGTATTTCGGAAAATCTAGATAGACTCCGTGAGCCACATAATTCCAATCAAATTTTCCCACTCCCTATAATATTTGGATCGTTCTTGGCCCATTTGGTTTGATGAACTCATCGTTCATGGGAACTTTAAGACTGACAACAAGTTTCAATTAATTAAGGGCCTGTTTTCCAATCTCTAATTAAATGGTTAAAGTTTCAGTTTGCTTAACTACCAGATAAATGCTATTAATCTTCAAATTTAAATTTCAAAATCAATGGGCTAATTATACACTTAAACTGGTGTATAAATTAAATAGTATGTTTAACCTAGTCGAAATTGAATTTATGAATAATCCATTTTATAGCGAAACTTGAAGTAATATTTTAATAAATATCAATTAAGAATCATAACATTAAAAACGTTTTTATGATTCTAGTTTCATTATGAGACAGACCATTCTTAAATTCCATTTTCATTTAGAGTTTAAGATAAACTTCATTTTATCTAAATTGAGTTTATTGTTAAATTTTCAAACCTGCATTAAGTATTGTAACTTGTTTCACCGATTATACTTTATCACAGGTAACTAGAATTACTTAATAATGTCTAAATAGACACACATGTAACGTGTAAATAATTCATAAACAAAATAAATAAAAATAACTGATATATTATTTCATAATATTCAACTGGTTATTATTTTTTTTGTTCACTTTTTTAAATACTTTCATAAATTACATTTAGAATAAATTTTATAAATACCATGCGTGGTTTAGCCTTCTGAAGTGTGTGACGTCGAACAAACGGCTCTTTTTTTAGAAACGGAACCCTAAAACAATACTCTAAATATAGCACTAGTAAAGAAATATTTTGTATATAGGAAACAATTAAGAATTTTACAGCAATACATCAATAAGATTCCTTGAATTATATGTTACTGAAATATATATAAGTGTCAAATACATAGTGACACAAAAAGCGGGAAATGTTAAAATAAGTTGTGGCAACCATGTATAGTTGACAATTTCAAGTCAATTTTGAAGAAAAAATTAAGAAAGTATGAGAAAATTTAAAGGAATTTATTAAAAATTTGAAGAATTAAAAAAATATATATATTTTTAAGAAGTTTAGAATGTAAATTAAAGAAAATTGAGAAAATCAAAAAGAAATGCAAAAGTTAAGAAAAGTTGAAGAAATTTAATGTAATATCTGGATGAAATTAAAGAATTTTAAGAAAAAATATGAAGATCTAAAGAATATTTTCAGAAATTTCTAGAAATTTTGAAATGAAACGAAAGAATAAAAGCTAATGGAAGAAAAACGAAAAAATTAAAGATAAATTTAGACGTAAGGAAATCAATAATTTCTTATAAAAAATGAAAATTAAATAGATTTAAAAAAATAAAAATACATTTTAACTTTCTACATTCAATCTTCGATATCTCTATAGATTTCTGTAGTATTTTGATAATTTTTCTTTAAAATTTTCCAATTGTTGTAAATTTTCATAAAAAATTTTAATTAGGATTTTCCGTTTTTAATAGGTTTCTGCAGAATAATTAGTTAGTATTTTTTCTAACAAATTTTTTTGATTTTCATTGCAAAATTTTCCAAAACATTTTTTTCCTTCACTTTTAACAGATTCTTACAGTTTAAAAAAATATTTCTTCACCAATAAAAATTTTAAAATACTAGGTCTGTTTAGAAGATAACAAAACATTTTAATTTATTCAGTTGGCAGCATTGTGTTGCGCAAACTTCTCATGTAATCACATGTTTTTGGACTATTTATATATCGTTTGATGTACGATTTTGTTATTGGAGTGCAATTTATGTGTGAAATCGAGGAAAACTTTCACAGAAACATTTCAACTTTTGAAATAAGTTATGTTAAGAATAGTTTTTTTTTAACGATATACTAGGTGTGATAAAAAAATTAGGTAACTTTTTGAATTTCGCGGGATACCTACAGTCGGTTTTCGTTTTTTTTTTTATGTTGGTACATTCGTCCCAAATATGTGTTCATAATTTCAGCTACATAGTATTCTTTATTTGTTTGTAACATACATAAAGGTTAGAAGTGTCTTGCGTATTCGACGATTTTTTGATATCGACGAAAATTCCTCAAAGAATTTGTATTAAATTTTGTGTAAAAAATGGAATTAAGTGCGCCGAAACACTTAAAATGTCGACAGTGGCATACAGTGAATCTACTCTCAGTAAAAAAAAAATTTACAAGTGGTACAAGCAAGATTTCAAGAAAGTCGAGAAGATGTTAATGACGAAGCTAGCTCTGGACGTCCCAGCACGTCAAGAACTGATGAAAATGTTGAAGAAGTAAAGAAAATAATATTGAGGAATCGTCGAATCACCATCAAAAAAGTGGCTGATTATGTCGGCATCTCCTTTGGTTCGTGTCAAACAAATTTTACGGATGTTTTGGGCATGAGAGGTGTAGCAGCGAAGTTCGTTCCAAAACTGCTTAATTTTGACCAGAAGAATCATCGCATGAGTTTCGCTCAGAAGCTGTTAAATGACGATGATTTAACCCCCTGTGGCTTTTTCCTCTTTCAAAAACTAAAGAGACCCATGAAAAAATGAAGATTTGCAACGATTGAGGAAATAAAAACTGCATCTCTGAGAGAACTCAAAGCTATACCAGAGAGTGCTTCTCAGAAATGTTTCGAGGATTGGAAAAAGCTTTGGTACAAGTGTATTGTATCCCAGGGGGATTACTTTGAAGGGAACAATATAAAAATTGATGAATAAATTAATATTTTTTTGATAAAAATAAAAAGTTACCTTATTTTTTGATCATACATCGTATATCGATTTTAGAAAATGTAAATTAAATTTTTTTAAGTTACTGGTAATTCGGTAAAATAATCAATTAAAGTCCGTTTACCGGAGAATTAACGGTAAACTATATTACAAAAATATTCAAAGATTACAAATACTAAAACAGTTTTCATACATAATATACATTTAATTAATTTGTTTTGTTAGCGTTTAATTTTTAATTATAATTTTAATTTGTTAAATACAGTCAATTAAAAAAGAAAAAAAAATGCTTGCTCTCGTTAGATAAGTTTTCAAGAGACTTCCAAGAATAATTAAAAAATAAGAGAATTCCTTTAAAAAGTTTGAGTTCTAAAACTAAGAAAACGAAACTTTTTTTTAATAATTAATATAAACTGTTTAAAAATGAAACAAGTTCGTTTAAACATTATAATTAAATCTTCTCCACTTTGACACAATATCTACTGGCGACTCCTCTGGAAAGTCAGATCGTTAATGATAAAAGTGGCTTTGTTTATTTCTCAAGAAATATATAATCCGATTCTACGTCATTATATTTTTGTAAAGGAAAATCTGAAATCAATCGATTTATCGAATTTCCCCATTTATCTATTTCTAACATATCTCGTGCTTGCTCTCAATTAACTTCGGTTTATTTCATTTCAAAAAGAACAAAATTTAATCGATTCATTGTCGTGCTAAACCAAATTTTCTAATTCCCCCCTTAACATTTAACTCTAATGTGTGTAAATTTCCTGGGGCATGTAATTACAATCTTGCAGTTGGGAATGTACTAAACTACCCTTTTTTCCACCTTCACGAACATACACGCTCTACTGCATCAACCTGCTCTCTCAGTTACAATGTTTTTTCATCCCGTTGCATGAAATCACTCATCCCCATCGCCGAATCAATACGAGAGATTGATAGAGGAGAACAGCGGTATTATACAATTGATGTTTCTTTTTATGGCATAACGAGAATTCAGTGGAATTAATTAACTTTCAGGATTTTAATGGAGTGAGAAGGTTGATTACAATTCATTTCATTTTTTTTATGGAACTCTTTTTGTGAAATGTGAGTTATTTAGAAATGTAAACATGCAATGCATCCTAGAAAATTTATTCAATTTGCAATACATATTTCCAGATTCAAAGCTTTTCGCGGAATAAATAATATACCTAGAATAAAATTGTAATGTATGTGTATGAAATGCAAAGATTTTTATATTTACATATATGCCGGAGGTATTGAAAGATACAAATTTATTTCAAAAAGACTGGCGATAATACGAAATTTACATTTAAGTTGTTACAAATGATCAGCAGGTGGCGCTATTAAGATCTGCCATTACTATTTGCTTATGGTCTTTCTCTTTTGGTTCATTTCACTTTTCTTTTTTTTTTTTGGGTGCCATAGTGAGGCTATTATGAAACCCATTTGGGTTTTATAATGAGTACGTTATGATTTCCAAAGTAGATAAAGAAAATTATATTCATTAATTTAGTACTTAGATTGGTTTCCAGTTTAAATAAGTTCTAATTTCATTTTGAACTATTTTTATTTAATTAATAAAAAAATATGACGCGCGTGTTTTCCCTAGTTAATTCTATTTTAATTCCAAATCCTTGCAAATACATCACATTCACTAATTACTTTCATTACAGCTTTATTTAATAATTTAAATCGTTAATTGAAAAGTTTATTATATTTTTTGCTCCATTAACTCGATTTTTACCTTGTTATGTGGCTATACATGTCTCTTTTTTATGTATTTAAATAATGCATCATTTTATTATTGATGGATGAAGTTTTGGATAAATACCGCAATCCATTATGAAAGGCAACAATTTACTGCATTGTTATATGAAAAAGTTATTGCGTGAACGGAAATCAATCGACCCTCCTTCTATAAATAGCCACAACTCCCAAGATGCACCATATAGTTACAGATATGAATCAGTTCGCGTACACATTTTTATTGGTCGATAAATAAAAATAGATCACGTGAGACCCGAACAATGAGAAGATATCGAGGTATTTCCGCTATTCAGGATTATTGCTAAATGGCTTGGCAAAATTTTATGCGATACTTTCGGCTAAAGAATCGATGTGGCGATTCACAGAACAACTGAAAAAAAATTCATTCACTCTTTTTGTTTTATAATTGCTAGTAATTTCCGATTGATTGTCGTAATTTATAACTTGGTATGTGTGTACAACTTGTACGCGACAGAAATAAAACTAAAGGGAATACTTCATACAATTTCAAATGAAAAATATTAAAATATTAATGTCAGCATGTCAAATTGTAAAAATATAAAAATATTAAATTCATAAAACATCAAATTACATTCCTGAGATTTAAATATACATTCCAAGAATTTAATTAAAGTTAAAAATCTAATTATAGACCTTTAGCTTTCTGAGGGGATTTTTTCTTATCTTAGACACTCAAGAAGTAGGATATGATTTTTAAATTTTCCGATTTTTCCAATTTTCTATTTTGAAGATTTTAATTTTAATGACTTTTGAACTTTTGGTTATTGGAATTTTTTATTTTATGAATTTCTGAAGATTTTGAATGTTTCTAAAGAGACACAAATAAAAGTTGTAAATATTTCAAAAACTTTTTGCAATAACGTAAATTTATTTCCATCTTATAGTATATCGACCTAATCCATAGTGCTGAGCCAATGGAAATCAACGACTTTGTTATTTACCGAAGCTAACCTCACAGCTATCATCCGAGGTAGCTGGATAGTGAGGATTAAATATTTGTACTTTGATATTGGAATATTCAATCCGATAATTACAGGTAAACTAACATCTAATGCAAACCAATTTGAAATAGACATTTCAGTCGACTTTTTGAAATTTTGCGGTGAATGGTGGATTAGGTTACCTTGAAAAAATTATTAGTTTGCGCAAAATAGCTCATCAAATTGAAGATACTCCTCCATTCGTTATTAAAGCTGTTGCACAAAACCCCAATATGTTTTTTATGAAATAATAACTTCAAATTGATTTTTATTCTGATTAAAAAATATCGGAGTTTTGCATTCCAGGTACCTTCTGTTCTGCAAACAATTAGCACCATTTTATATCAGTGAAACAATAATCATTTTAATAAGTTAAAAAAAAATCGAACATTGGGCTTTCTGCTCCGAGCTAACTTTTTGACTACTTTCAAAAACAATTTCATTTGTACAAATGTTTGCAAGCTACCCATAAATTTTCACATTTCTCACGTATATTAGTCGGAATTGGTCAAAATGTAATAGAAATTGAATTTTTTTTCTTGAAATTTAAAGAGTTGTTAAAGTCTTTGGTTCAGTTTTCTAACTACATAACTGGTTGCTGTGCTATCGAAAAACGATCTAGGGGCGAGTTCTTTTCTTGGTATGCACTGTAAACCGTTCGTTGAATCTTGAAAAAAACAAAAAAGCTGAACTTCTTAACGATCACGAAAAAACGGGTTACGACATCAAAGGAACCGGCTCAAAATGTCACTACTGGTCTTCCACTTATTTTGTGGTTATATTTACGATTTTCGTTGATATTTATTAATTTTTTGGTGATTTTGCCATTTTAATTGTTTTGCCATTTTTATAATTTTTGTTGATTTTTATCTTTCCTAAACGAAAGTCAATCTAAGTAGGCTGTAGAATTGAACATCAAAGCAAATACTTTTAATATATAAACAACTTTGACTATTATAAAAACAAAAATTACAGCTATTTAGATGGTGATAAAAAAAAACAAAGTGCTTTTAAAAAACACATTAAAAGAATATCAAAAAACATTACATTTATAAAAAAAATCAAGTTTTAATGTTTACAGATGTTTTATCGTGCTTTCAATGAAGTACTGCGCAAAAAATCGTTTATTTACAATAAATGTATATAAAGAATAAATAATTTTACGATCATTTTATTTATCAGAGGTTAAAATGAAACGCAAAAAAGTGTAAATGAATGCGCCTTAATTTTAAATAGATCTGTGTCCTTTTATTAAATCCCTCTCTACTAAATTGATACCCTGTTTAAAATAGTTTTAAAACAACTCCCATCTTGTTTATCATCAACTAATTTAATTAAGTGGAAATACGAAGCCGGAACTCTCATCTAGCCACATTAAGAACAAAATTCATCTCCGGCTTTATGTCTTCACTTTGTTAAACATTAAATTGATCTGTTTCCTCCAGTTTTGTTTTGCTTTAAATTGATGTTTATGTGAATGCACGAGATGAGGATTGAAAAATTGTGTAAATGTTTGTAGGATGCACGGAAAATTGGATTTTGTCGAGCAAATGTTGATTTTCCAAGGGGAAAACTAAAACGAACAAGATAGAATTTTATTATTATATTATGAAAATTTGATTTTTTTGGTTTTTCAAAACAATTGAATTACAACTTATAGCAAAATTAACTTATTACTAGATTAGAACTTATTTATTATGTATAATCTGATTTATTTTCTTTTATTATGCTTAATTTCTAGTAGAAATTAATTAATTTTATGTTGTATACATATTTTGTAAGGATTGGACTTAATTAATCTCATCTTTGACAAAAATAGAGTTACACTTCATTGAAATGTTTTACGGAATATGTTGCGCATGGATGTAACATTACAGGGTTTTGCTGCATATGTGGTTACACCTTTAGCCATTGATCTCTGAACTGCCATACGCCACATACAATGTAAAGTGTGTAAAAAAAAACCAAAATCGTTTCATCATGTATTTGTTTGAGGTAGCAGATACAAAATGTACAAATCGTGGTAATTTTACCTCTGGAAGACTCTCTTTAATAACAAAGAGTGCTTTGGAGTACTTTATCGGTCCAAGTTTTAATTCTTCCTCCTCCTGCTGAATGATTGCCACCGGCAGAACATTTCCATTAAATACATCTTACCTATAACTGCACAATTTATAAAAATTTTTAATGTGTCTGTGCCAATTAGAATATTTATACAGACCTAGTTTAAACGTAACTTTCCATTTATTTTTATTAAATATTGATTTACAAAATTGTAATTTGCATTTTTAAATATTAAATAAAAAGTTATGACGTTACTACCAATTTAAAACTTGTTTACTGAATGTATAAATCACGCATAAAAAATATGAGCAGGGATACATTTGGATACATAAAATTTCTACTGCTTATGTAGAAAACATTTACATGATCTACAAAGTGATGTGATAATATACTGTGCAGACGTCTGACAAATAAGAGGCCATTTTGTATTTTGTGTGGACCACACACCAATGTTGTGCATCATACATGTAGTACAGAAAACATTTATCTGAGCCTTGTATTTATATAGGAACGCACATACCAATTACACATGTATGTTATTTGTTGTACTCAAAACGCACACATGCGCCAAAATAAAATAAAAATACAAGATAATTTGAATTGTCATACTCACTTCTTTTAATAAATAAAGGTTTCTTCGTCACTAATTTTTATATTGTCTATAATTGGCTAAAATTATTTCTTTATCACGACGACGGTTTAATACACCAACAATATATAACTTGGGGCTATGCAACACCAAACAAATTGCATAATATTATCGGCCGTTTTCTGGTATTGCCTCTATAATTGAAAGCGTGTCATAAATGGGTGTAATAAATGCATTATGTACTAAATAGGTGTATGATGAACAACTTTTATCTTTGATGTTTGGAGCGCTTAATTATAATTAAATATTATTATGCACTTTACTAATTATCATTTCAGAACATATTTGATCATGTAAATACGCAAAGCAAAAATGAAATTGATTTCTGTTGGAATTACAAATGTTACATGTATTCGATAGTTCAATTGATACCTCAAATGCCTATTTTACTTTTGTTTCTGTAATTGTTATAATCGGAATAAATATTATTTTTGGTGGAATAATAGCTAAAATACTGAAATAACAAACTGAAAAATCTTTTAGTTGTATATCATATAATTTTATATTTGAAGAAAATATCAATTTTTTAGGACAAATTGATGAAAATTTCTTTTTGAATAATTTATGTGTGTCTGGGCTTGTAAAAATAAAATGGTTAATAAAGATATTTAAAATTGGCTTAAAGATTAAAATTTTCTTTCATATCAAATTCAAATATTAATTTTGAATTCGTACAAAACGATGTAATATTTATGTTTATTTAGAAAATGGAAGGCAGTTTATGATGTCAATATACAATAAATTAAACGGGTAAAATTTTATTTCTATGGAAAGACTGTAGGTTTATGTAAATTGCCAAAGGCAGAAATTAAATTCTATGAATTCCACTCTTCACATATCGCATTAGATCTCGTCTTGGAACTTAAATGCGCGCAAATAAAATTAAAATTAACGAAGTTTAACGTGCACGATATATACAAATCTACAAAAAAGTCTTCTTGTTTAAATTTTTATACCAATATTTTTATTACTTGGCATTTTGACATATCAATTATTTATAGAAAATTTCGACATGAGTTTATTATTCTTTTTTTTTAATTTTTATGTTTAAACTTGTTTAAAATGCTATCATCACAAAAATCTGGTTACAATGAAATTATTATTTTGGTATGTTGTGTTTATATTCGTAAAATTGAACAAAAGATATGTTGGAAACAAGTAAACGAATAACAAAATGAATGTATTTACCCATAAAATTCTTTACAGTGACAGCTTGCATATTTTGTTGCAAAAAAAACGCTAATGTAAAATCAATTAGTCTCTATTCTAAAATAGCATTGCATGCCAAAAATATTTAACATCGAAAACAAAACTGACAAAGGCAGTATGCAATTTCGATATGTTATATAAAATTTTCGGAAAATGAATAATTAAACCTTTAATGAACATCTTTATTAAATGCCAAATAAATAATAAATAAACTAAATTTTCATTTTTAACAAAAAACAGCTGTCAAAGTAAATGCGAAGTTATAAATTCGCTTTATTCATTATTTATGTATTTGGAATTTATGATAACATTTATTTTAATTAAATGCCATTAAGTGTATTTTGAAATTGAGGTTATACAACCAAAAATACACCAAATCGACGGTAAAATTGCATTGTAGTACCGACTTGGATTTATTTTATTGACGATTGTTTATAAACAAATAAACTTTGAATAGTACCATTTTTTTTTTATTCTACAAATTCTGCTATTTAAAAAATGAAAATTCAATTAAATTTATTTTTTTTACATATACAAGCTTTTTATATGGGTTTTTCCATTTGTGTTGAGTAATTGTTTTCCTCTGAGATGGCAAGTCTGGCGTCTCTGCATTGCGTTTCTGAAGGTTCTATTGTATATCTCTGGTGTCTTACTCCTTTAGTGACCCTGTTTCTTCAATAAAGTGCAATAGCTTTTTCCAAGGGATTGTTTTAAGCTCTTTCAGGGCAAGTTTGCTTTTGCCAATTGAGCTGTGTGTTGTATGTTGTATGCTTCGCATTCGCACAGCAGATGTGGAGTTTCCCATTCTATGCATGTCACAGTGTCCAATTAGGAGTGCTGTAAGCCTTTGAAATTTAGTTCGACTCTTATGCGATGCCACAATTTGGGTAATTCCTGTTAGTCCTCTTAGGAATAGTTTTGTGTGGCCACGTATATGGTTCCCTTTTTGGCAAGCTGATCCGCCCTTAAGTTACCCTTTATTCTCTGATCTTTTGGTACCCAGACCAGGCACACTGTGTTGTTCATAGTCAATGCCTCCATACTGTCTTTGCAGGATAGCACCAGTTTTGGAGCTTAGAAGAGAAATGGTACTTGGTTATCGCACATGATAGTTATCGGTTCATTACAATGCAGATCTGATTCTATTACGTTTCTGGCGCACCATTCAATGGCGTCAGCCTCCGCTTGGAATACAGAGGCATATTTGCCCAGGAATAGTGTTAACTATTCCTGGGAAAATATGTTGATTAATTTACTTAGTTTTTTAAATCTTAAGTTACTCAGCATAAACTTCGCACATAACAGCTGCAACAAATAATACATATTGTAGAGTTTTCACTTTCACTTAAGAAATAATTTGATAAAATATTTGTCGTATTACGCTGTATAAAGTTCAAAAATCGTAAATAATAGAATAGATTTTCCTTAACTTCCTTATCTGCATATATTCGGATTTTCAATTCTATTTATATAAATTTGTTTATTTCTTTGTTGTAACTCATTTATATAAATTAATTTTTCTTTAATCGAACTTATTGCATCATTGGAAGTCTAAAATAATATAACAGAATCTATTCAAGCATTATTATCTGTCATAAATTGATACGATTCTGTATTTCTCTAATTAATATTGCCTGTCAATAATTTAATTTGCAATAATTAACGATGCATTCTCTTGTTGCAATATAAAACCATACAGTATACCACATTTTGTGATGCAGAATTATTTGCAGCAATTAAATTAAATTTGATTTCATCAACTATTCGAGTTTAATTGAATTTAGCTAACTAAATTATTCTACCAAATATTATAACAATTTAAGCATGAATTTATGCGTAAAAATAATGTATCAGAATTTTAACTCTATAAATTGTAATTTGCAAATTTGTGTTGGTTCGCCTGATTTTGTTTGATGACGACATATAAGACGTGCAATTAAAATTGTTTGGTATGTCCTGTACAGATGGCGTTGCGAAAGAATGTAATTGCGAATATGTCTTTCAAAAAATATTTTTTTCTGATTAAAATCGCGGGAAATAATAATTTTGTAACTCACGTTTCATATTGCAAAATAATGTTATTAAAATATGCAAGGAAGAAAAGTACTTAGCTAAAACCCTTTGGTCGGAAAAGGGACTTTCCCAACGTGAGCAATTGTTACCAGCGTGTTATTTCATTTATTTATATTATGTAATATATGATATTACTGAAGTGTTAAATTCGATTGTGAGATAAAATTCACTAACATCATCGAAACAAACCATAAAGTTCATACCCCATCGGGATTAGAATGTGTTTTTGATTCAATGTATGCCTTCCACAATACAACAATTATACAAACTTTTAATTAAATTTGGTGAAAATTAAGTCATCAAATTTAATCAGGTGATTCTAAGAAATCAGTAATCATTTCAGAACTATTAAATTTCTAGAATCTTCAAAATATTAAAATGAATATTTATTAGAACTTATTTTGCACTATCATATTATTACATTTTATGATACTACAAAGTAGTTTTAATAAATCTATATATACAAAAATCAAATGTCATGAGTATTATTGTCAGGACAATAAAAACAAGAAAATTTTTGGAAAATCGACAGGAAAAGTCGGAAATTTCCACGCTTTTTTAAATTTTAAATAATGACGCAAAATTTTATTTTCATAGTTTGGTATACAACAACAACAAGCATTATAACCAGCCTATTCGATGTAAGACATGTAACATAACCTAAATTCAAATATTTCAACTTCATTATTTATTTGACAAAATAGATAATAATGGTGCAAAATTTAAAAAAAAACAGTTGAGACTGCTCTTCTAGCATTCACATAGACCGAACAAATCTAAATTAAATTATATTAAATTGGTTACGGTATTCATTTTATTTTTATAGGTTGGCATACAACAATAAGCTTCATTATCGTGTTATTGGGTCGATGACGGATAACATAACCTGAATTAAAATATTTCAACTTCATTATTT
>JAODAH020020878.1:0-35647 GCA_027574865.2 Coproporus ventriculus | reverse complement strand
TCGTGTGGGCCTGAAAACTATCTCGCAACGCGGAAAATAGACTGTGGCGAGATTCCCGCCCCCCCCCCCCCCTTCAATTAGGCCTCTTAAATAGAATTGCCTTAATATGAATAGGAAAACTTTTGTTAATATTATTTAAATAAGGTGTAGAATGTCATTTTATATTGATTATCTTACTTGATTTGTGAAATCTGATTGTATTAATATTCGGTTTTAGGATTTAGTATGTATAAATTTAAAGTAATATATAAAGGTTTCAGATTAAATTATTGCAATAATAATAACAGTTAACACAATTAGATTACGTTGAGAATAAATATCCGCACCTATGCTTAAATGTGCATCAATGTTTTGAAGTTCACTGGTTTTCAATTAAGTTATATGTTGTAACTAAATATTAATTCAAAGTGCATTAGGTTGTGCATTTGGCGAAAGCTTTATACCCTATTCAATGCACATTTCATAGAGAAATAACTTTAGGGAAGTAGCAATAGGAATATCATAAGTTTGTCCACCGACTTGGAATAGAACTTGTCAAACAAGCAAATTTGTAAGGTGCCTGCATCTGAATTAGAAATTTCCATGCAAAGTTGAAATTTGTGTGATACCAATAGAATCGACGCAAATATTGCACTACAAATTTGCATGTTTGATTTGCAAGTGATTTGATTTGAGTGGAGATGGGTGTGCAGTAAAGACAAGTAGTTACAATCGAGTATCCAAACACGAAATGTTTTTATCTATATAAGGGAACAAATTTTGCGAATAAGAAAAGACACTGGAAAAAGAAAAAAGAAAAACGGGGAGTAGTTTTAGCCGAGATTCACCCGGAATGACCATATCATTATATCCTTAGATAAATAACGCGATGAAGATCTAGACGCGCGCGTGGGTCCAATCTAATACCTACCATCCATTATTCAAGATGTCTCACAAAAGGCCGCCTGCGAGGATTGTTACGGGTTTTTGGGGGTGGCACGATCCCAAAAACCACACACACATACACACACACATACATATCTAAAAATTAATAGGCCACACGTTAATAAAATTAATGAAAAATCTCGAACAAAAAAATAATTACAACATAACTAGAAGTGGTCCCCATAAATCAGAATGCGAGCCGCCCCCTCGGCACATTCCGCCCCAGATCGGAACAGCTGAAAGCTGCAGGTTTTGAAGCGAACGCGGCCGGCCAGTCTAAACCTTCCCGCAGGAGTGAAACTGCCGTCGCGACGCCCCCGTTTAACTTATCTCCAGTGACGTGCGTGTGAAATAGAGAAACCTAACAGTTATGTGTCTGGGGGATGAAAGTGGTGAGAAACCCCATTAAAATGCTCGCGAAGAGTGGAGTGTTTTTTGAATGTTATTTTGTTTAAAAAAAAGTAATTGTGGTTGAGAGAAATGGGTGACTTTAAGGAGACCGTATTGGGGCTAATTTTGGTGGTTTTAATTATCTCTTTAATCGGAACTACATTAGGAAGCCCATCACCAATTAAAAGAAGTAAGAAAAAATAACCCTTCTCTTTTTATACTAAATATAATTTTAATTATATTTCCTTCGTTCTTCTTTCATTCATATTTTCAGTACAATTAATTAATAAATTCCGGCCGCACACTCTCGAGTAATTGTTTTGTTTGGTGAATCAATAAAATTTATATAATTTACATTTCTTTTTTAATTTTAATTGCATTTTTCCTGTGGAAGTCAGTAATATTAGGATGAGATCAGTTTGTTCTCGTCTATATTTTGTTTTAATTATGAAAGGGATCCATGCACAAATTGAGGGGGGAGGTATAATGGTTTCGAGGATGTGATTATGAATCGTGTTTGGCTTATTGAATTTAGGGGCTTAGTTGAGAATTAGTTTGCTGGCTTCTTCAAATAATTGTTTGGGATTCATGTTACCACTTGTTTTATTTGAATATAAGAGGATTTTATTATAACTTTGTGGATTTTAGACTGACAGCAGATTATCGAAAACATACAAAAATTTTATAAATTTATCAAATGGTATAGAAATATTAATCATGCTAATTCTTTGCAAAATGGACAAACTTCCAAAAATTTCATTTCAACGCACTTATTAAAGACTCCAATTACTACATTCAAATTAATTTACTCTTAGCTTTAATTTTTCAAAATATTAACACATCCAGATCATTATTACCTAAACTTTTACCTAAAAACTGACCAATAAAAATATTATAGTTCTCAAAAAAGATTTAATGTAGCAGCAATGATCTGGTCAAATACAGAATTTATCTTCACTAGATTTATATCTGGAAAGAAGAAGAGGGACTTTAATTCCAATGATTAAATTGGTTCCGGTGCACAAAACGGACCCTCCAATTTTGCCTGTAAACAGACACAGAGAAAATATTTTTATGAAAATTAACAATATCAAGTAAAAAAAGTGTGGAAACTTGAAAAATACCACTTTTCACGCTTATAATAGCAATAAATAACGAAAATTTTAGCAAATATTCATGTTTATATTAATCATAAACCTAGAACCCGCAACACAAGGAAGTTCTGCATGTAACGTTGTCATATTTTAGTTATTGCGACTAACTTTTTTCCTTATGCGTATCTCCCTACTTTACTCTTAGGTCATTTTAAGTAAGATCGGGGCAGAATTTCATATTGTTTTGACAACGCCGTACCCTTAACATTGAAAAATTCAATTAATAATAAATAATTTATTATTTACCTTGTGTAAACCTTACATGAAGATAAATTGTAAAATTACATAAAATATCCATGTTTACTTAAAATAAATGTCAGATCAATAAATACTGTCAAACCATAGTTTTATTAAAAGCAGCGTGACACATCAAAAATGTCAAATTTTAATTCAGTAATTTAATTAAATTAATTAAGTTAAATCAAACTATGAATAGCTGTCCATCAGCAAATTTTACGACTCTATATTGTAGAATTTAGGTCTTGAAAATATCAGATACTTACACAAAACACTACTTACTAAGTAAAGGCGATTTCTCTTAAAATTGATGCATAAACAGCTATTGGTTATCGTCGTTTTAATTAAAGGAATTAAAATGCAATCAATTCCTCATGCTTTCGTCCAACATTTAATTGGAGACCCTCTGTGTAGAAAGTAAGGATGCTATCGACTACGCTACGCGATAAGTTGCATTCTCACACGTAATCAATATAAAAAATTAATTTCTTATATTTTGCAATTATTATATCATTAATTTTTTTATATTTATATTTTTTGTTTGTTTTCAACATAAATATTTCAAATTTTCTAATTTTTATTTTTATTTTTTAATTTATTACATTTTTGGAATATATGATTTTCAAATTCTATTTTTTGCTTATTTAATGGTTTCGTGTATCAGTCTTTAATGTTACATATTATTTATTTCGGTTGCGAGCCGAAAAAGAGCAGAAAGCCGGCTCGCGAGCGATCACTTCAATAACATATCTTAACTCCCTATATTTAAGAAGTATGTACTAGGTGTATCGAAAATATTTTTGTTCAATATCTACTTCGTAGATTGAGATTTACTGAACAATTATATTGTGCATTAGTTGTTTAAAATATAATGTTTTTTATACATGCAAAAGTGCTAAGGAACATAATCAACTGTCATATGATTTTCTTAATACTTGTTAGAAAAGGTACAAAGGAATCCGAATAACAATTTGCTTCAATAGATTTGAATTTGACTTCTTCGAAGTGCAATTATGACATATTAAGAAATTACATAAAAATTGAATTAAAAATTGAATGTTTTTAGATTATAAAAAGAGTCAGTGATTACATCCAATAGGAATTCATTTAGTTGAATTAACAGTAAACAACAGAATTTTTGAATTATTTACAAATTTTGGAAAATATGACCACCACTATATGAGTAAGTAGGGCCTATAAATGGTAGCCTTGGTTAATTAGTGGTTTGTACTTTTGTCTCTGAATTCAAGTGTCGCAAATTCAATCCTCAAGAACCCTCTAGAAGAAAAAGTTTAATAACATGCTTTCTTCTCAGTTGAGGAAGTAAAATGGATAGGCTTCGTTTCAGTACGATGTTTAGCATGATAATAATTTTTGCTGGGGTAAAATCCTTCAGATGCGACTAAATTTAATTAGGAATATGGATATGATTGTAGTAATCGAATGCTACGCCAATTCCTCACTTAGAATAAAACAAACAAACAAATAAATGAAAGGAATTAAATTAGCTGTATGATGTATATGTAGTCCGACAGAAGATTGGTGGCGATTAAACACAAATCTTTGATTATTTCTTCTTCAACGATTACCCGCAGCATGGTGTTAACTGCATTGTAATATACACTTGAGATGCACTAACTAAAATAAAATAGGATCTATCTAATCCAGTGATTCTCAACCTTTTCTTTGTCGTAGCACACTTTTAATGATTTCAAAATTTGGCAGCACACAAAGAAAAAGATAAGTTTGAAAGTTGTTTACTTACCAATAATACACTGTGTAAAATAGTTTATGATAATAATTTTTCTAAAATTTGGCGGCGCACAAAAGTACCGCGGCACAGTGGTTGTGAACCACTTAAAATCTTTTGTCTACTTTAGGTATGGCTAAAACAATAGACTTTTATCGCTACTAAAACATATTGAAATTTTGAGCCGATAAATAATGATGTTTCCAAAAAAATGAATTTTAAAAATGTTTGGCAATTTTAAGTGTTGTCTGGATGAGTCGCTTGACTAAAGTAAGACATAACTTCATGCTTCATTAAAGCTGCTCAAATTACGTACATTCTGAAAGAAATTCATTTTGAATTGTCCAATAGAAACAAAGTTACAAATATTCTAAAAAGACACGAGTTCTTAGTTTTTAGTAGACTGTTTGTTTTTTTCGGATATAATTTTCATACCAAATTTTCGTTAATCTTAACGCTTTTGAGTTTCTTTGACACGTTTTTGATGTTTCGCTATAATGTGTATAGTTTACAAATCATAAAAGGACAATCGTTAGTAATTTTTAGAAACCTTATAGGGGAGACCGGGGCATATTTTCACAGTTTGGGTCTTTTACTCCCTCTAGCATTGTAATGTAGGTTTAAAAAAAATAGCGCAGCAGCATTTGGTGCGTAAATGAGTACTTTGTGAACATAACATAATATAATTGGAAAGTCCTCCCTACAATGAACAAAACAATATTTTCTAAAACGTTAATTTTGAGAAAATTTGCCAAATATTTTAAGCTTATTAATAAATTTACATAAATAAATGAAACACTCAATTTTGTGAAAGTTTTCAAACGAAAAAAAACTTGCCCAAAAAATGGAACACTTGCCCCATTTTAGTTCTCGTAAATTACCATTCTAAAAATTGAAATGAATGAATTTTAAATTAATCTTGATGCTACATAATGCACTTAAGGGTTCAATAGATTTTCCCCTCATTTAAAAATAAATATATAGTTTACTATGTTTAAGCACACATATATTAAAAATATCAAAATCGTGGATCTGGATACCTCATGCCAAGAAAAAGTACAAAATATTTCTTTTGCTGTTAACAAACACAGTTTTACTTCAAATTTTATATGGATATTTGTTTTAATGATATTTAACTACAAAAACATTTCCAACGCTATATGTAGCTCGAGGCACTAATTAATCGTAAATGGGAAAACATGCCCTTGTGTAAACTAGCCCGGATCTCCTCAATTTCCAATTTTATCAGCAGTGATGTCAACTTTTGCTTTCTCTATAAAATACTTGTAATATGGTGATTTTTTCCAATATCTAAAATATCTTTCTTTTTAAAAATAATTACTTTTTATTAACTCATTTATCTTTAAAATTAATGGAACTGTTAGCAATTTTATATATGTTGTCACATGAATTGACGAGTAAATTGTTCGCCATTACATCGAGGTGCCGCTCCAGATTTTCTTTTTTGCATTAAAATGTAAGAACGTATAGTGAAAAATTATTCTTGAACCGTATGACCTTATTTAATTAAGTTATAGATGTAGCCTCTTTTATTTTTATAGTTTCGATTGGAAATAATAATATAAAACTTGATTATTTTAATGCAGAACAATTTTGGAAATATAGATTATATTATTCCTCTAAATAAAATAGTGATAATATTAAATGACGCTACCATAGTATACATTGTCTTACTTACTAAAGTTGTTGGGGGTGTCTTATTGTAGAACATCTTTAGATTTGGTTTCGCCCACTTAATATAGCTGAAAGTTAGTGTTTTATTAAGAACTTGGTGGCACTCGAGCATGAACTTCTAACGCACCTATTATATATTCGAGACGCTTAATAACCAATTTCAATTCGATATCAGGTGGAATTTCTAATAATATTCTAACAAAGTTTAATTATTATTCTCGGCACCTAATATTCATACCGATATACTTCAATAAACATGTTTATTTTATTCTTTTAATCATAAAGAGTTTGGTAATAATTAGAAATCAATATTGAAATTGTTTCCATGTACCATTATATTTCTAGAGTAAACTTAAAATTTTATTGTTAAATAAAAAAAAGCTATTTTTGTCATGAAAGGTGAGTAAAATTTATAAGATAATAAAATCAGAAAGTATCTTCATTGTGTTTAAAACATTTGAAAAAAACCCGGGTGTTTTTGATTCGAAATTACTACAACAAAAAACGTGCTTTGCCCGAGGAGAAATTGTTCAAAAGCATTTTATAAAGTGCGGGATTTACTTGAAAACGTTGTACATTTTACATTTTAAAACTTTTATTTTATTTGATTTTTCAACACGAGAATTTATATGTGTCCTGTTGTATTCACCTTTCAATTTAAATAATAATTTTATATTTAATAATTGAATAAATTTTTTCATTGATTTTTTGTACGGTCTCCAGGAAATCTTTTTCGGGTTCTATTCATATTTAAAATGTTAAAAGGAATCGGCGCGTCTGAATAAATTATAACATAAAAAATACAAATCCTCCGGTTACATTTAAAACTCATTAATGAGTAAGCCAGTAATTATATTCCCTCCCAGACTTTAATCTTGCACAACTTTTTTTATTGCATATTGAAAAAAGAGTGGATACGCCTCTCCTAATTACAGCCCTTCATTAAATTTGTAAATTTCATAACCCTTTTTTGCGTTAAGTACAGTTTTTAAGGAGTTTAAAATTCTCTCTTGAAAGAAGGACCAGATTAATAATATAGATAAAAGGTTCTACTGGTAAACATCGAGCTAAAACATATTTAGATTTTTTAAATAAAATTTTTATAAAATAAGGGGGCATAAGTAAAAACCCTCTGTGTATTCGAGGCGGTGAAAAATGTTTCTTTGTTTTGAGATATTACTGTTAAAATATTAATCATCAAAATAGGACGTAAAATGAAGAGAAATAAATTGTCTATAGTTTTTAATCAAGATAATCATGGGGACCATTTCTATTTTAAATAAACATTGGCGTGCATAATTAATAGCGCTCATTGCACAATTATCTATTTTCAATATTAACAGCGTGCATTTCTGAAATTATCTGTGTTTAACATTAATAGCGCGCATTCCTAAATTATCTAAGTTTAATATTAAGAGTGCATTTCTGAATTACACTCGTAGACAAAAAGTCCAGACATCGAATTTATGTCTGTTATCATAACAAAAAATATATATTGTTAGATACCTTATATTTTCTTTATTTGTTTTACTTCTGACACCAGGGCAGATTTTTGTAGAATCTCCGTAAGTAAAATGTGTAAATCCGAATTAGGGTTGACACAAGTGTTTAAATAATCCTTTTTATAATCCTTTTGGCTAGGCACACAATTATTGACTCGAGTTATCCTGATTATCGCGAAAGGGTTTTAAAGGATTAAGGATTATTTAATAAAGTGCAATGAATATTTAATAATTATATTAAATACAATGCAGATTTAACTTGCAATAAATAAGTCGCGAGCGAGTTACAGATTAAAGCGTAAAAATTAAGTTGATTGAAATTTATAAAAATTAATTCATTTTAAATAAATTGCTCTTCTTTATTATTACTACAATAATAATTTGAATTTTATTACTGACTGCTTTTTAATTATTGTTTTGGATAAACGCTATTCTCTTTATTATTTTCATTTCTTAAAGATTGAAATGAAAGAGGTGTTGTTGGGAACTTTCCATTGAAAAGAAAGAAGTTGAAGCTTTCACATAGTTTATGCGGAATGAAAATCAATCCATTGAGAATTAAACCACAAGAAGTTCCAGATCCACAATAATTTAAAACATTTTCATTATAAAATAAAAACTACGAATAAATACATAAATATGAAAAATGACAAAATATGTGGCACCCAATGAACTTTTATTCGAAATATTCTGATTTACCTGATCATTCAAATTGAAATATTCAAATCTGATCTCTTTATATGAATTAATGTATTTTTTAAGATGTGCCTAAATATGTTCCATTTGATGGTAATAAAAATTGAATTTATTAAGCATATTTCGTTTAATAACTACGTATATATTTGTTTAATTTCCCCTATTTAATTCAGCTACCGTTATGTTTATTTACCTTATGAAGCTACCCCTGTGAAGTTTATTAAATTAATTTCCAAGCTTAATCCTTTATGAAATATGACTAGGTGATATTTTAGGGAAGTGATTTAAGAATTTATTGGAGCTGTTATTGCAATTTATTTTGCTAGGAAAGCAGACTCTCTAAGACTTTCATAAATTGACTCTCTTCTTATAAATTTATAACATCTTTTTAGCTGATATATCTTACGAAAGTTACACATTGTGAAAACATATGCATACATAGAACTTAAATCAGTTTGATTTAATTAGATGTTTTTAAAGATGTAACTACATTTATTTTGATGCACATGATCTTCTTTAAATTCAAGTCTGTCTTCTTTTAATTTACAATTGATTTATTACCAATGTAACTTTGTAATAAAGGGTCCGGCGATGAAACCTAATGGTTTCTAAAATGGAAATTTTTCCATTTTTCTGAGATTTTTCAATTTTTCCATAATTTTTCGAATTTTTATAATTGTTTTTTTTTTTTAATAATTCGATTTTTTAGTTGTTTGGGCAGTATTTACACTTTTTGACAAATTTTATAATTTTATGAAGGAATTACAAGCTACTTGCCTTATGTCTCTGAGTATACCCTAGAGTTGTTTAGACGGAATTTACACTTTTTTCTTAACGTTTATTTCTGCAGCTGTATGGGATCACTGTAGACTAAAGTTTGCGTTAACGTATGTGCAGCACTTACAGTCAGTCAGTACACTTGTGTCAACTCTATGAAAAAAAGTGTCTCCGTGTAGGCCTACCTTTAGAGCGGAAGCATTGGTAGATACATTCCAACGGCTTACATACTATTTGACGTAGTATTTTTAGCAAATGGACTCAAATTTAAAAATGCAATTCAGGAGATCTCAGTATTTATATTGTTTGCTTTTTATCATTCCAATATATCTTTGAGCAAAAGCACATTTTTATTGTTTGTTTTTTTCTCTAATTTTTCGCTATTTTAACTTATTTTTTTTTTAGCATTAAAGCTTCTTAGTAAACTTTATAATTACATGATAATTCTTTTTGTGTTATTTATCTTCAGAATAATTAAACGATTCATCCATAAAGTTTTCTTCCGAAACGTTTACGGAAGTAGGTGACATTACAAGTCAGAATAGTTGCGTATAAGTTAGATACGCTGTTCACATCCACAAAGCAAGTGAGGCGTTATGGTCAGGTGCACTTAAGAATGCATGTAGCGTAGATCGTAAGGAGTTGAAGGGTGTGAGTTGGAAAGGAATGAATTGTTCGAAATGTTAGCAAGACGTTGCATTTGCAAGATACTATTATGTTAAGTGGATCGAGTACTTTGCGGAATTTCCCATAACTATATTAATATAACAATAGACTGCGGGGGGCTGCAAGTATGTGCTCTCTCGCAATTCAAACTCTTCCACCCAACGCCAGCAACGCCCTACATTTTCCTATTAAACTTTCACACAGTACATACAGACACATCATACTAATGGCAGATTAATAATAGAAAAGAGGGCTTTATGTTCCCGGAGCATTCAGTACAAAATGCAGTAATTTCATTTAGGTTCTTTTCTGCTTTCATCCTCCTTCCGGCGTAAATATAATAAATACTTCTCGATGATTATGTTATTTATGGAAATTTTTAATGAATTCAGAACGAAATTGGGGCATTGTTTCTTCATATTAATTATGTATGCCACGTTTTTATTATAAATGTAAGTAAATTGAAAAATTCTGCTGTTCCCCGCTTTCTTTGAGTTTAGTTCCCTAACTGACTTTATATTCGGATGTGTGCATATGCAATAACTTCGTTGAATATTGAAGGGAATTTGATAGTTGGAGAGGTCCACAAGACTGGAAAGTTTCGCGATGTGCGAAAAAGCACATTTAATAAAATTTTCGAATGCTCACCCTAGCAAAGGAAATGGGCAACTGCCAATTTATGAAAAAAAACTCTAAAACTTTGTTTATTTGATTCGTGTTAATTCTTTTTGTTATGAAGCAGTGATTAAAGGAAACATTTACATCAACTTATTCTAATAGACAAATATACAATTTAACGGAAATTAAGGTGACTATTTAAACTATTATTGCATTACCATAATGAATTCAATGAATTGTATTGGAATATTTGTCTCCTTATTTATATTTCAAATGTATTTATTGAATTCACCGGAAAATTACAATATGCAATATTACAAATAAAACAGTTTATTGAAATATAATTAACTACGGGCCTTATCAAACAATTTTAATGACACGTCATATATGTCGTCACCAAACGAAATCAGGTTAACCAACACAACTGCATGTCCGGTGCAATATTATAACATTGAAATTTAAATCTTGCGGGTATTTAAATATTGGCAGCGATGACGAAAAATATGCGGTGTTGTATTAAATTTGACACTTCGAATTATTTGATGTAATAATTCTGAAATTATCTATCAATTGGTAATTATTTAATTGTTTGACGTTTAATAAATAGGGAGAAATATTACAAGCTGGCGACATTGCACGGATGTGACGTCACATAGTAGTGAGACGTGCAGTTAAAATTATTAAATTAGCCATCAAATAATGTAACAATAATGATTATTTCTTAAGTATTATATGTAAAGAAATCTAAGTGTATGAAAGTACTTGAGATAGGTAAAATAGACCATACACATTCTTGTTCCTTTTATAACATATTCAAACCTGACTATAAGTCGTAAACATTTTATACATCATATTTATTTAAAAAAGTAATATATTTCCTGATTTACAAATTTTTCTTTTATATCTGCATCATATTTAATTTGAAGTGACATGAGAAAAAATTTCATTATTATAAATTTTATATTATCTCTAAGAATTTATTGATAACAAAGCAGACATACTTATGTATTTTGTAAAGCTGATATACTTTAAGATTTTTAATGTCTGCAGTGATTGTCAAAATATTTACAAAATAGTTGTAGGCCGTAGTTGTTCAAGTTTTGTAAATTTCCCTAGTCGAATAATATAAATATAATATTGAACTAGTTTTGTATTGGATTAGAAAATATTTCAAGATGTTTACTGTTTTCGTTTCCAAGTTTATATCCTAAGGGTGAACATTCTAGAGCATGAGCTCACTCTACTTCACTTATTATTATTTTCAATATTCCATTACAGTCGAGAAGTAGAATATAACTTTCTTTATCCAGGATCTAATCTTACAACTTTTATTGCAGCAGATGAAAAATTAATCTTGGGAATTCTCACACGAATAATTCCTCTATTATTGGGGATGGAAACTATTTTTATTAGATTTAAAATTATACTGATTTAAAAAGTTGGAATAATAATTAAACCAGTGAGTTTCTATGTCCTTTCAAATTTTATAAATTGTCTATTTAAAATAAGTTAAATAATACAAATATTTTTAAATTTAATAAAAATTAAAATTAACAACAGCTACAAAAATCTTTTTATTGAAAAATGTTTCTTTTTAAAACAACCGAAGTTGGTGTTAGTTTTAGTTTTGATTACTTTTTGTAATAAAAATAAGTTTTCTGGGAAAATGTTTAAAATAAAAGTTATACTTGACAAAATTTTCAACATATTATTGAACTAGGTATAGTCTTTAGAAATTTAGATTTTATTTTATTACCTTAGCGAATTATATGGTGTTCTTTATTAAAATTTAACTTGGTAAATTATAGAAATTGTAATGCAAGCTTTTTATTACAATGAAAATACATTGATGCTATAAGAGGCATAAATGTCCAATGAATAAATATTAAAAAGGACGGATTCTTGCGTGACCATTGTATCCTATAATGATAGAATTGAATACAAGTTACTCCTCTTACCGTTTTCCATACACAAATAGCAATAGTAATGGACTACCATGATCTAATCTCCAAAAAATAGTCTTGTCTTTAAGTGAGTCAATTTTCATGTCATAAATATAAATTATGTAGATAGATTTAATATTTTTATTTTGAAAAATTAAAAAAGATGTAAATCAATTCAAAAAATAAATTAATTTACATTTTTGAAAAGAAAATCACTTATATGAGGTTTCACGGACATAATTAGTGCAATAATCAATCGTTAACTGATAAATCAATTACGTAAGTGATTTTCTTCTAAAAAATGTAAATTAATTAATTTTTTAATTGATTTATTTAAATTTAATCAATTTAATTGGTTTAAGTATTTTGTTCTTTTTCATTTTTTTATCAGTTAATTAAACTGGTTGATTATATCACTAATTGCTACCTGTAACTGATGATTCCCAAGTAAGATGAAACATGTTCTGCAGTGCATTTGGTGCAAATAGTTTTTACTTAATTGATAATGAGTGTTAAAATTAAATGATTTTTGTAATGTTTTATTTTGTTTCAGGTAAGCACTTTATTCTTCTACTTCTAACACTCACTTCCATCACTATTTTATTATGGAGTAAGCAAAATTTCAAAATAACCTCTTCTATTCTAACACAATTCTTTTGCCTCGTCCATTTATTATTATTATTTTTAAATAAATCTCATTATTACGTCCTCGGTTAATAATAATGATCTGGGGATTGCGGTGATCAGGACAAAAAACAACAACAACAAATTCAGGCCAACGTTTCTCTTTATTAGCTAAAACTTCATCAGGGCACAAAATTTAAACATAATTTACAAATAAAAATAGAAATAAACATTTAAACATGAACTAATCTGAAGTAAGTGTTATAAGTAACTTCAGGACGGTTTCGGTTATTAAAAGCAACTAAAGGTAAATATTTTACGATGAGTTCTTTACTGAACCGTTTATTCTCAATGTTGCCGTTCATGGAACATCAACGCGCCAAACGGACTCAACCGTTGACCTCGCTCTACGCACCCATTAGTTATGCCATAGTAACTTTGTATTAAAATCAAAGACATGTTAAAATATCATTTTTAGAAGGGTTTTAAATAATTAAAGTATTTTTTATACTGAAAAATAAGATGGAGGAAATAGTACACTCAATATAACGATATCTAATATCTGTATTATTTGTTTCCTTGAATTATATTAGAATCTTTAAAAAGTTGTGATGTCAAGACAATAAAATTACTTCTCGTATTGCTTTCGGCTGAGTTTATTCAATCTTCTTCAGGGCCTAAGTGAGACTGTAGTTACACAAAATAACATTACATTAAAACATATTTGTTAAAATTGTCCTTTGCTGCATCGCTATATTTCATACCGAGTAAATTAAACTGAGTTAGTTTGATTTATGTAGTTGACATAGTTTTTGAGATATTCAATTAATTCTCCAAAATTTAGTGCCGCTCAAAATACCTAATCATTAAGTTTGAAATGAAATCATTTAGCGAAATAACTAACATAGATCGAGAAATGCCCACCATATATCATTTTGAGGAGTTTCTTAAGTCTAAATTTATTCTGATCAAATAATAAAAGATTTATTTACAAACGTAAAATTAATATATTTCTCATTAAATTTTATTTTTATTTAAAAAAAGTATTGAAATATTAAATTTAATTATACTTTCCACCTCAATCCAGTGTCAGGATAGACTATTAATTTGTGCATAACAAACGCACTCATCGCGCACATAGTGTCCAATCGATTTGATGTCACAGCGACATTTTTCATAATTAAAAAAAAATCACCATGATTAATGAATGTTATAATATTTTTAATGGGTCGCATAAAATCCGTTTAGATGGTAGGGGTGCGCGTGCCTTTTACATGTGTTTATGGCATTTGATGGATAACAGTGGAAATGATAGATCATCGGGCAGTTTGGCATTTGATTTTGTGTCAGAATCAATGACCTGTTGAAATTGAAGTAAGAGCAGCAGTATTACATGATTTACTTCATTATGAACCGTCCCCAACATTTACGCCTTATCTTTGTTTTGCAATTTCCCTCATTAATTGTCTGCACTACTTACATCAATCATCTTCAACACAACATCCAGACAACCAGACAAAACTTAATTAAACTACACATGGCAAGAAATATTTAGTTAATAAGAAGGATTATCATTTTTCACATGTCGTTTAACTTAAATGTAACTTCTAGCTGTGTGTATACTTATAGTCTATACATTATGGCTCGAAAAAATAAATAAATATTATATTATATTGTTTTTATTCTTTTTGGATAGCCAAAATGTAACTAATTCAAAAATATATGTTTCTTCTATTTTATCTGGATATTTCCTTGCACAAGTTTTTAGGGTTTTACGATGCATCGCTCCAGTAATTGTGGTCGCAAGAACCATAAACCCACAAATATCGGCTAAAAACCTCTAAGAAATAAATGAAATATTGAGTGAATCTAGGCGAAAAGGAAAGTATGCAAAAATGGTTCACCAGCACTACAAATGTCTTGTTGGCCATTACTTGGAAAAATAACTTAGACGTATAAGTAACTCCTCTATCTATCAAATTTTTTTTTATTGCCGTTTTTCACTTTGAGGCTCGACCTTTACAGCTAATTGACAAAAATACGGTTTTAGCCATATTACGGCTAAAATGTGGCTAACAGCAAAAAATGGCCACCATTTTTCGATTCTACGGAAAATTTCTGATCGATTATGTGCCATTTGATTTTTTTACGTTAAAATGGAGATTTTTACGGTTAAAATGCGTTTTTTTTTTCTTTTTTATCGAAAAATAACTAAAAATCTTAAGCACGACATAAAAAAAATTCCAAGGGATATTTTAACAAACAAAATTCGTCATGTGGGTTCTAATAATATATAGAAACGGGAAAAATAGACTGGGGCGAGTTTACACACCCCGCCCCCTTCATTAGCTCATCTTAAATAGAATTGCCCAAGTAATATTCCATTATTGGAATATTACTTGAATACTTAATGCATAATCTTTTAATAAAGCAATTAAAAATAATTTTACTCAATTAAAACTATATGTGCGTGCAAGTTGGTTACACATTTATAATGGAGTTGGGTGAGAGGAGGGTGTTATATGTGCGCAATTAAAAATTTACGAACGCACGCAGGGTTGAAAATGAAGCAATTTATCAATAATCGCCCTACATAAATCAGCTGCAACAAATTAAATAATGCGGACTCCCCTATTATAACCTGTGCAAATTTGAACAATATCGCAATGAAATAAACCCTTATCCAAAGGCCGTTCGTAATAACTCACTGCATTTACTGCAAAATTAACTTCAAAAAGGTTGTAACAATCAAACTGTTTCTTGCATGTATGAAGTTATTAATATTATAATAAATCAATTTAAATGTAAGAAGTAATAAATTCTTTATGGTTTTTAAATTTAAATTTTCATATTTAGCTGTTAACTTACAATAAAAATTAAATTTAACAATATAAAAATGTAGGTAACTTCTTTGTGGAGTGTATTAAAAATGTGTTTACAAGTATTTCCGATTAGATTTGCACAATAAGTGGAAGAATGCTCATCTTGGAAACTGCAATATTTTCTATACTTCACTTTAAAACTTTTTCAGGCAGAAAATGTTATTAACTTTATGATATAAATTGTATGAGGTAAAAGTAGATTATATTTTCACTAGATGTAAAGCTTATTTTATAAATCCTAACTATATAAAATATTCATAAATGGTATGCAGGCCCGGCGCATTCACCAACAGTGCTTTCAATTTGAAACTTTGAATATTAATTTGGAATTTCAAAAATATGATTTCCTGACATAATTTTAAAAATTATAAGGAATAAGATATGTAGGAAAGGATTTAATTCATGGAAATTATTTTATTGATTTCTACCGCATCTACTTTGGGGAGAATTAAAAATCATGTCATGCGGTTTTTTTCTTTGAAAATTCCTACTATTTATACTACGTTATAAAATACGATTCATGATTTGAAAACAAAAACACGATGACTCACAGATGAAATCGAATTATGCTAAAAAGTAATCGGAGATATAAAATGTGATCAATAATATTGTTATAAAAATTTCGGATAACAACTGGAACATGGAGAATATTTACTAAATGTCCTATACCATATTTTGCATACAAACTTAAACTAATGAAATTGTTTAAAATTGACTTGGTTATTGTTATTCGTCTCTATTATTAATTCAAAATTATTCCAAATTCAATTTTGTATATTCATGCACCTCATCGTGGACCTGTAATTTGGGTTGAGGTGCAATTATCCGATTAATTCCTGAAGTTTATGTGATGAATTTGTTTTGTCGATATTAACAATGCTTTAATTAATAGTCGATAATTAGCACACATTTCAATAATTATCTCTCTTGGTTTATTAATTCGAATTCTAATTTAATTTATAAAATATGAACAAACAACATGAAAAATAAAATAATATCAAATGGAAATCTTACACAAATTTCTTGTCAAATATTTTCATATTTTATACACTCTACTTCTTTTATGATATAATTTGATTACTATAAATATAAATATAATTACAATATTAGTTGTGAGTTTTACAAAATGAACTATTTAATATGGCTTAGATTTTTTTGCGGAATGTGTCATTGCAATATTTTATTGATTAGACAAAATTTTTAAATATTTTCGTCTACTGCTCTCTTAGATTGATTATACGCCCCCTAAATTCCCTATAAACCCTCACCACATCCCTAATTCCTTTCAGCGTGCACGAAGGGGCAATACCATCCACTTTATTAACCACTGTTCTAGAGCCTAAACAATAAATAAAAAAGGTGCAAAATAAAGTGTACCATGTAAACCATTTATTTACTGTTATCTATATAAGTAAAAAATTTTTTATTTAACTTTTAACGTTTTTTCTATCAGATTATTTTCCTTTGATAGTTTCTTCTTTGAGGGATATGTTAAAGTATCCGATATTTGCTCTAATAACATAGAATCAATGTACGTATCCCCCAAGGTTTTGAATACCTGCTTTACTTGGAATGAACATGTAAAATTGAATATAATATGCTATTTTATAAGATAACCTAGAGAGACCGTAACGACAGAACAATACTCAATTTCTACCATATGCAAGTGCATCCTTGCATTAGATATAACATATCGTCTAGGTCGCTTTTAAAACAATAAAATCTAAGTCAACTTGAATTCAATATGTATGAGGAACTTTGCGTTTATATATTTTTTAAATAAATCAAAGTTAAAAAAAATGACACAATTTGAATACCGTACACCGTAAAATTTTCGAATGCTTTTTTTTAAGTCTTATATAGATCAAATTTTAGCAAATTATCCTTTATGTCTTCAATCAATTTAAGTCTTGATAATCCTTAAATTTTAAATAAATAAATAAATAAAAGTGTAAAAGTTTTGGAAAAAAATAAATTATTGTGGGAAGTACACCCACTCAAAGTCCTCTAAAATAAAAAACAATATTTGAAGGTACTGATTCAAGTCGTCAATTGAGTTATTGATAATAATTAAAATGAAAGAAAATTTTTGGATTCATATTTTCGAAATGTTGATAAAAATGATTTATAACAGAATTCTTTTTTATCTCCTTCTTTTCACCCATTCGGGTGTAGAAATTGTATCAGCTTTCTTTTCTGTGTTCCATCCACTCAATTTCTTCATTCTTTCCTATTTTCTAACATTACTTTCAGTTCTTCTAGCATTTTGTTTTTCATTTTTTCTGCGTATCCACATCAACATCTTTCTTGATCTATCTCGCCTCCTTTTTGCCTCAAATTTTTTTCTGATTATTTTCATGTGTCCATAGCATGTTGCTATTTTCTATTTTGCTATTATTTTTTCCAGTTATTGTTTCCCTTTGTTACTGATCTTTTACCAATTTGTTTTTTCTATAATATCTAATTTTTTCTCGTATTTATTATATTAGAGTTGGTATTGTAATGACTATGAATCTTTGTGTAATCAACAAAACCTTGTAACAAAAACAATCAACAGCTTTGGCAAAACACCCCTTTGATAAAAATCATAATTTAAATTTTAATAAAGTTTAAAAATTCTTATATTCTTAGTTAAGTTTTCTATGTCAATCATTATAATTACCTGAAGTAATAGCTTGGTAAATTCTTTAGTTATAAGCATGTCGAAAGATTGTATTGAAGAGCATTTCTTTAATTAAATCTTACCAGAATTATTGGGTGCTACACAGATAATAGCATAAGTGAAAGTATGAAAAGAATAAAAAAGTAATGAAAAATTAAAGTGGAAAGGTTAAAATTGATTTTTAGAAATATTTTCCAACAATTCTAGACTTTCTTTAATAAAAATAATTAAATAATGTTAAGCAAAGTGAAAACTTTCCAAGCAAGCTTTAATAAATTCAAATATATTTAAAGAATGATTACCCAACGCTACCCCTGTGAATGGAAGACGCAAAAATACCCCACCCCTACGCAATATAAAATGGAATTAAATGAAGCCAGCAAGTAAATTAATTTGAAGGTACATCCACCTCCAACATTCTCCACCCACGTATTTAATAAAAACAAATAAATTCAAATGAAAAAAGAAATCTTAAGGAATAAAAAAGTAAATTCCAACTTCTTTCCATTTTCCATATAGAATGTATATAAAATTAAAGATACCAGTCGTCAAATTATTTTTTTATTTAAATAAATTTCAGTGGAAATGGTTTTAGGGTGGTAAAACGCGATGTGATTTTCAATTATAAGTGTGCACACATATAATCCCTTAAACAAATGTTACATACAAAATAGAAAGTTTAAAACTCATTTAACAGAATACATTTCACAATCGCGGGGTGTATTTTAAACCGGAAAGATGTTGACCCAAATCAAGCCAAAGCACGACTTAAATATCCCCAGTTCGGATGCGTGCCATCCCCATTTATCCTCCCGACAGGTTTCGAATTGTTCCCGTTATTTTTTTTTAAACAGGGGTGACTTTTAATTTTAGGGTTGGTTGAGTAAAAAATTTGCAAAATGTGTTTATTCCAAAATAAATTTACATGAACCGCCCCTAAACTAAATTAACTATTTACTGTATGGGCTTGGTTAAACGAATATAAAATTCCACCCTCTTTTATTACAATATATTATTTGCGGTGACTTAATCTTATTCTATTCAAATGAATAAGAATTTACAATGGTGTGTTCAAGTATAAAAAAAAAGGATTGAGGGTTGTTTTGCTAAATGAGAGATTGGATTTGAAATCACTTACAGATGCGCGCTCCTTAATTCATGTCCTTTTTTACAAACAGCCCAAATTTAGTTTCTTTATTTGGATATAAATTAGAAACAACCCCTCTGCATGCGTGCTAACGTCATTTGTTTTTTGGATGGTTTAACTTGCCCCAATGCGATTGTTTATTAACTAACTATTTGTATTTGTGACGTGAAGCACATTTCATATGGATGGAGGTACCATTAACGTACGGGGTGCTGTTAATATAACGACCGTAATTTAAGGGTTGCAAAGGGTGAAATATTTTTTACGATCGCACAACAATTTATATACATTTACAATACACCACGGAAATTTAGGATATTATTTTTGGGTTTATGTTCCAGATCAATGTATTTTAGGGTTTCGTTTCTAAAAAATGGTATTTTGTAAAAATACATATTTGTCTATTGATCTGATTTTAGTCGTTTGAAAGATAAGAAAAATATATAAATAACATATAATGAGCGTTCACTACCGACCGTTGTCAATCGAACTATTCAGCGATATCTGATAACACAGGTCCACAAAAAAAAAGTTGTCAGAACTGGACGTCTAAATAGGATTTTCTTACGTATTTTTGTCCGCTGATCACGAATATGACGTCAGAATAGGGGGCTTATGCTTAAATAAGCAAAAAACTCTGAGAAAGGGTGAAAAATGCTTTTTTCAGGGGTTTTTTTGCATATTTAAGCATTAACCCCATATTCTGACGTCAGATTCGTGATCAACGGACACAAATACGTAAGAAAATCCTATTTAGACGTCCAGTTCAGACAACTTTTTTTTGTGGGCCTGTGTAATTAGTTAATCGTAAATTATAATTGGGAGTACTACTCATGATTTGACTGAACACATCAATCGTTACGCTTCTCTTAAGCGACAAACAAGATAATAAAATAAAATAAAAATGCACGAAAAAACTTACATTGTAATTTTATGAAAGTTTGAAGAAAAAGTAAAACTAATTAAAAGCACTTTTTCCAACAACTATATACCTCTGAAATTAATCACTTATTCTCAAATTTTGCATATAGGAATTAAAGTTCTATTCCGTATACTCGTTGTACCTGTACTGTGATGATGGTCAGAGGGGTAGTCTGCGGGCAAGGGGATTTTAAGTTGGCAAGCTAGCTTATGAATGTCACTACGTCAGTACGCATGTTGTTGTGGATAAGATCGTAGATTATTTAAAAATTTTGTGAATTAATATTCACGATTATTTTTGTATTGCATTGATGCTAGTTTTAAAATAGTTTGAAATTGATTTTTATTTGTATGTAATTTACTTTAAATTTGCATTAAATAACTTACGATCTCCTTTTAAATTAATTTACTCACAACTTATGTATCAAAATTTGAAACGTCGTTTACCGCCCTTCACCAATCCTGTGTAACAGTTTGCCAACATCGCGCAGCAAAAAAAAATAATATTGAGTCATTTATTCATCAATTTCTCAAATTTTAGCCTGAAAAGCTGAAAACGAGCTCCTACATTATTTTCGTAATCGATTTCTCTACCTATTCCGTCAATAAAAATAGCCTGATAACATTCCTTTCAATATTTACTTTCAAAAAAACCGTCAAAAATCAACACCTGCCACAAGGTTATATGTTAAAACATCATTTCTTAAATGCAAATTTCTCAGAATTTATCATGGAGACCTAGGTAAAATAAAATTCTAAAATTCGTAGTTTAGTTTTAACAATTTTTTGTCATCAATATCATTTCCGAAAATTTGCATCGACAGACCTTAAACAAATCTACAACTGAGTGTTATAAGTTGTTGAAAGAGGTTCATGGTAAGAATTCTCTATCTCGTGCGCGTGTTTTCCAATGGTATAAACATTTTTCTGAAGGACGAGAGAGCACCGAAGATGACCGTCCAGGTCGATCTGTGTCTGTTTCAACTCCGCAAAGAGTGACTTAAATCAATGAAATTATGCGCAGAAATCGTCGTATGAGCATTCGGATGATTATTAAGACTGCAAACGCCGATAAAGAAATTTTCAGAAAAATTTTATATGACGAATTGAACATGAACAAAATCTGTGCAAAGTTGGTCCCAAAAATTTGACCCCTCACCAAAAGCTCGTCTGTTAACAGATATGTTCAGATTTTCTTTGAGGTCAGATGAAGAGCCTGAATTGATAGAAAACATCATCACTTGCCATGAAACCTTGATATTCTAATACGATTTTGAAACTAAGCAGCAATCCATGCACTGGAAAGCTCCTGGATCGCCAAGAATGAAAAAAGCAAGAATGTCGAAATTAAAATTTAAAGCTAATCGTGATTATTGAATGACTTCCAGAGAGTCAAACTGTAAACCAAACTTACTATTTGAAAGTTTTGGCACCACTGCGAGACCCAGTTCGTAAGGAACGGCCGGAGTTGTCGAAAAACAAGACGTGGATTTTGCACTAGCCTGTGAAGCGTTACTTAGCCGCTAGAAGCACTTCAGTGCTAGAACACGCGCCGTACTCGCCTGATTTAGCACCCTGTGAGTTTTTTCTGTTTCCGAAGATGAAGTCTGCCTTAAAAGGAACCTGGTTCAAGTCGATGGAAGAGGTGAAGCAAAAATCGGCGGAGCTCCTAAATGCTCTTACAAAATAAGACTTCCAGCATTGTTTTGACCAATGGAAAAAACGAATGGAACGGTGTGGTGCGAGGGGAAGGGAGTACATTGAAGGGGAGCATTCGATTATATAAAAAATTTTAAAATAAAACTCTTTTTCATAAGCTGTCTCGTTATTTAATAGTCAGACCTCGTACCTCTTCCAAATATATCTCAAAACTTTGTAGATATCAATGGAAGTTACATAATATCTAGTTTTATATTATTTTATTGCTGGGCTAAATTAAAAGCACTGATGCAGTAAACAATTAGTTTACCTCCGAATTTATTATTCATTTTCAACTTTGTTATGTTATCTAATTAAAATAATAAACAAAACACAACTGGACCTTTAGAAGTTACTTTATTCTGGAAACAGAATGGTAAAATATTGTAATTATTTCATAGAAAATAATTTCTTTCAATTACATTTTAATACAGACAATACTCTAAGCGCTTAATTATAATTCTAAAGAGTACAGTACAAAATTTAATTAAATGAGGTACACCATATTTAAACAATGCCCCAGGAATGAAATATGAATCCACTAGGTGCAATGGATCTCCTTATATGTGCGAAGAATTTATAATATCAAGGGGGAAAGTTAAAGTTTTTGGGGAAAGGGTTAGATATATCATCATATTATATTTGCAAAATATTAATTGTATTATTGAAATATGGCTGACGAGTTCTGAATACTATTGTGTTCATTTATAATATCTGCAGATAAATACATAAAATTTTAATATTTGTATTCAATTCTATGTGTTTTTCTTCATACGTTGTGACTAAATTCGTAAAAGCCTAAAAAATTTTTTCTTGTTCTTATTTAAAATATTTTTAAATCTACTATTCCCTAAAGTTGCATTCGTGCTCTAAAATGCTATTACAGATCAAACATATATTTACAAGAATTTTTTACTAAAAATAGGGAATTTAAAAAATTATTTTGTTAGTAATGAAACATCTTTAATATTATTTTTGAATAATGTTTAAAAAAAGCATTTTGTTACATAATATATTTTAGTGAATCCACACAAGTATATAATGCTTGCTACGCCCTATAAATCAATGTCGTGATATGCAAATACCACTGCATTATTGCAACAAACATTACAAGTAAATGAAAACAAAAACTTAGGAATAGATGCAGTGGATGCAGTAAATGGTTGTCTATGTATGAAACTTGAAAGACTGAACTTTTTGTTGAATGTTACTAGTTTCGTATAAGTTCCTTAAATAATTTTAGAATATTAAAATTTACAAATATAAAAAATGTAAAGGTGTTTATTTGTTTGCGCCAGAAATTTTTAATGGTAGGAGGGTGCGCGTGTAAAAACTTGAAAAAACAAAACTTTTTCATAAATATACATCATGCTTGTTTGTAAATATTTATGGGAAAATGTGAGAAATGATTTCGTGGACAAAGATAAACGAGCTTTCTTTCTTTGCATGGTGGGTGGTTGAATGCTTTGAATTTTTACAAACCTTCAGGACGATTATGAGGATTATTATTTCTGTGGAAAATGTTGTCATATTAAATTTTTTTTAACCTACATTTTGTTAAGAACAAAATGTAACTGAAAATTATGGAACAAGTATGCGTCAGTCAAAATGTATTAATTTTTATTTAAAAAATACAGGAGACAGTTAAAATTTAATAAGAAACATTATAACTGAGGTGATCCATATCAAACCTCGTTTATTATAAGATACATTTCCTTAGGTTTGCATTGACTCTTTTATTCAGAACAATGTATTTTACTGTGCTGTCTCTTTGTCAATATCAAAAATAAATTTAACAAAGGAATTGTGTACTAAAACCTGTTGATGTATATAAACAGTAATTTATACAATGTAAATAAAAATTCATTGCAAACTTGAAACTGTGCTCCGTATTGTAAATTGTACTATTAATTAGTGGCAGTTAGAACAAAAAAAAATCGTTTTTAGGCCAATGATTCAACGCAGTATTTTCATGGGAAATTAAGAAATGCGCTCAAATGCAGGTAAAGGGATTAAGAAAGAAATTCGGAAATCATAACACTTGGCTTCCGGAATGTATAGGCAAATTCACAGGGTAGGTATATGAAATTAGAAAAGGTTTTAATAAATTTATTTTTTCTGAAAGAGTTCGTAAAATAAGAAAATGGGTAAAAAATCAGATCTCGCACAAAGTAATTTGTGAAGCCTAATACGGCATTAAAACTCACAAATGCCCCCCAAAGAAGTCTGTAACATGTCAATGTAAACATGAGATTTTAATCAGCTGGTGATATAGCATATAAGTACAAACATGCAATTTATAAAATTATTTTCAAATTTTAAAATCAATATAATAATTTCCATAATAAAACGATTTACATCAATCCGCTTTAGAAATAACACACATAATAATTAATTAGCTTAATGCTGTCCATTTATTTAATTTCCAATTCAACATTGAGCTTAATTGAATGATTCAAGTTAATTTCGAAAATTTAAAGTGAATCCTCGTTGTGTATCCGAAACGTGTACTGTAACAAACTTCTATTTTTTTTTTCTTTTATTTTTCCGCCGGATGTTGGTTAGATGTGGGTTAGTTGATACATCTTTTCAATTCGTTTAAGTTCTTATTCTGGTAATAAATCAATTTTTTCTATACGCTTCCGCCCCTACTCTTTTCGTATGTAAATTGTGAACCGTGATGCGAAGCTTGCGTGCCACATGGAAACAAATAAATTGATGAAAGGATCAATCAGGTTTACTTTATTGTAATAATGTGAATGTCAATTACCTTCTAACATACAGTTTTCGAGTATTATACAAAAAAAGCAAATAAAATTTCAGTTAATTCTCTTTCGGAAAATGAATTTCATCATTATGGACAAAAATATTAAAAGCATGAAGGTAAAGAGGTAATTGTGTACTTACTGTAACTAATGACCTCATTTTATTTATAAACACAAATTTCTCTAATTATTGAATTCATTAAAGAAATTAGATTCAATAACAATACAACATTAAATTAGAAATTAACTTAGGAAAGAATTCTTAACAACGAGAAACATAATTTTCTCTTTGTTATAAAAACGGAGAGAAGAGTAAATTTAAGATTATAACATTTTAACTTGTATATATAATATGACAAAAGCGTCAATTTTATAACACAAGCTGCTTTTAAATTATCTTCTTAATTATAAAAATATTTAAAAAATTAAAAACGCTTTATGAAAGTTTGTGTTTTTATATAATTGCTTTTTATAAATGTATTGGTCCAGCGTTTTTCAAGTTGTTTTACCCAGAGATTATTATATTTTCATGGGAGATTCAAAAAGTACACCTAGATATTAAAAGTTTATAAATTAATGTTGTGATGAAAACCTTTTAGAATATTTATCTTAAGTTTCAATTATCATAATGAATAAATATTTAATTCGGTCTTTCTATAAAACCGGTTTCAATTTTAAGACAGTTTTATAACCTTTAAAAGGAAATTTCGTTCGATTTCAAATCCTGAGTTTTACGATTGTATTATCCTTGTTCAAGGAAACGAAAAGATTACATCCTTAATTTGGAACCGCCGTGTTACACCGAATAGAAGATTCATGTTACTTTATTTAATAACTCTGCAAAAGTTAAATAGATGCCTTAAATGCAAATGGAATATTTAATCTGTTTGCTTAGAAACAACTTATCAGAAAAATGTTCGTAACATTTTCAGGATGCGAACTGTAATTTATCACAACATCGTTTTCCGATAATTTCGCAAGTTCAACAGGAAATACGACTACACATTTCAACCTCCTCTTACATCTCCATCCGTTCATTTATTTTTAGGTAAATGTTGAATTTGAAATTCGTAAAAGGGGTTTGATTTACCGAACTAATTCGGTATTAATAATTCGGAGCTTATGTGTCGGTCATAAGTAGACCGAGTGGCTTTTCGTGACAATTAGACTGTGCTAGGGGATTATGTAACCCCGCAGGCGGGACGAAACAAAATTTAATTAGTGGAATTTTGCGCGCACGCCCTTTAAAAAAGATTAAATCGAGATGCGGAACTCATTTCCATTACGTTACATTTTTAATGGACATTGAAATATGCACTCCCTAACCCACCAAACAAAAATCAATATACAAATTAAGCTAAATTGTTTTACAATATTTAAAGATAGAACAATGTTATATAAATTAAATCTATTTACTTTATAAAATGAAAAAATAAATATTTGAAATTTTAATTGACGTTAACACAACCAAATAATGCACAATAACCAAAAATAGTTTATAGATAAAGAATTAATTGCTTCAGATGTTGTCAGAATAACATTATTGGTAAATAGACAGATTATAATTGAATCACTGATTGCAAAAACAACATGGGATTTTTTTTTCGAAACTAAGTTAGTGGTATATTTTGCATGATTATTAGAAACCTTATAGGCGTTCAAAATTTTAAATGAATATAGAAAAATCAATGACTCGCAATCTTTATATATGGATTCTTGAATATCGACTACAATTGAATTTGTTGTCGGTTTTAAAACAAAGGCCTAAAACTGTTTTCGTATCAATATGAGTGCACAAACTTTTATTATAGAAGACGACAATGTCATGCAAAAAAACTAAGAGAAACTGTATGCAGAGTGGAAGAAAATTTTATAGTCATGTCATAAAAAGATGGATAAAAGCAAATGAAACTTTGATGCAAAAACATTTACAAATTAATGTATTTGCGCATAATAAATGTTCTAACTCATGTATTTATTGAAATTGAGTTCGATAGGGGCATAATACATGTTATACTTTTTTCACTGTTCAGCAGAACTGCAAGAATATCCAATCACTGTGCAATTTTTTCGATCAAATTTTTTACACAAGAGTTGATCTTTACGTATTTTATTGTGCTGAAAGCGAATCTATTGTTTACAGTTGTCTAAAATTACTGCGTTGCGAGTTATCCGCCATTTTTAATTAAAAAATGGCAAATTTCTTATACTGTATGACCTAATAGGTAATAGTTTTGGAACTATTGGTATTTATTTTTTGTTGTAAATTGAAAATGAAATATTCTAAATACAATTTTAATTTATAATAATGTTAATAAACATATATTGTTACAAAATTGTTGATATTAATCATAATTAAGGAAAAATTATACTATAAAATTTTTGTTTATTAGTTTTTACAGTTAAAATTTTATTTGTTATTTTACATATATTATTATTTTATATTAATGAAACAAAATTAAAATACACATGATATATAAGCTTCGCGTGTATGAATAAAAATAATATTTATAGTGACAGGGTGTCGCGCATGCATTCAAATCGAAAAATTGTTATTTTTATTCAATCCAATCATAAAATGCATTTTCATGTAAATTGATATAATAATGGAAAATGTGCACATTGTCATATTGTGATTATAGAAATGACATAGGTTTGACAAATGCTTACCCCTTTCACGAACGCAATATTATTTTTTTGCACTCGCTGTCTGGGAAATGAACAAAATAACACCCTCATTGGAAAAGTTGTTTTTCCGAACAAATGATTTTTAGTGAGTGTCCTTTTTTATCCTCATATTTCAATAAAAATATCTTTATAAAATGAAAGCTCAAATTCAAAAATATAACTTACCCCGATTTCCATAAAAAATATTGATTTTTCAAAGAGATATTTGCAATAAAATAAATAAATTTTGATAAGGACTGGCCATATGTAGGTCACTAGCAAATCTACGATATGCAAAAATTACCTTGAAATGTCAATCAGCTAGAGCTAAAAAATATGGACTTCGCGAAATTAAAAGAGTTATTAAAGAGGGCAAGGAAATTGATGACCAATTTACTGATAAAAAAGGAAAATGGTAGAGCTAAACCAATTACAGAATCTGCAAATTTTTTGCTACGACATTTGCGCAATATAATTTATAATTTTCATTTAACTGATGAAGCTAATGTTACTATTAAATTGTAAAGGGATAAACTTTTCCGTGATTTTGGTTGGACTGGTAGCATAAGCAATTTAAGCAGAATGATTAGAAAAATTGGATTGGAGGAAAACTCTTGATATTCCTTCCCTCCTTATTGAAAAATATAATATTCGTATATTACGAATTGAATATCTGCGAAGTATTCAAAATTACAGTAATGGAAGAAGAAACTTTGTTTATTTACATGAAACATACATTCATGCTGATCATGAAATTGACAAATCTTGGAGTGATGTTTCAAATTTTGCATTTAAAACAAATATTTCTAAAGGTCAACGCTTAATTATTGTTCATCCAGACGGTGAAGTAGGTTTTTTTGAGAATTGTCTCTTAATTTTCAAGTCTTGAACCAAAACAGGACACTACCATTCAGAAATTACTGCAAAATATTTTGGAAAGTTGTTAGAAAATTGTGTGATTCCAAATTTACTACTAAATACTCGTAGTATTGTAGTTTGCGACAATGCTTCCTACCACAATATCAGAGCAAATCCTGCTCCTATATCAACTAGTAGAAAAGATGAGATTATTTAATGGTTTATTTATATTAATAATATACCGTACAATCCCAAAATCTTAAAATTAGAATTAAACCAAACTTACCCTTGAAGATACATAAACAATTAAATTTGTTTGTACTGGCAATGGGTTTTATACAAATTGACCCGTTTCTAATCAGTTTGTGTGATATGAAATTCCTCGAATACAGTTTTGTACAAATTACAAATAAATTTAAATATTTCTAAATATTTTATATTTCCACATATCGGAGCATCCAACGAACGTACAATAAAAAATGAGTGCATGAATACGCGAATACGGGTATTCGAGATGTGAGATTGGGATTTTATCAGGGGGTGTCACAATCATATATTGAATAATGAAATAATGAAGAAAAAGTTCAGGCTTAGGTGTAATTAAATATTTTGCTGTGTAACGTGGGGGATATAAAAGTAAAATTTCAAATGATATTGTTTTGAAAGGGGAATGGAAACTCATTTTTCATTTCACCTTTTCCTAGGAAACCGATGCTAGAGTGTATCAATTATGATTCAGAAAGCTGGAGCGTTATCCAGCTTTTTGAATTTATTAAAGTTATATATCAATTTAAAAAAGATAATTTGAATTATTTGATATTTTCATTTGTTACGATAAACGAAAAACTTGTTATTTTAAAACGATAGAATAGTAAGCAATAGCATAATTTGCTTCAATGATTTTGTTCAAATTTTTCATATAAACATGATAGCTAGTGGTAAAAAACTAATTTTTTAAAAGTTGAAAATCAGTATTGTTGAATACTTGTTAGTGGAAAAAAATTGTGAATTATTCCATCTGAAAATATTTCGTGAGTGCTTACATTTTGTGGGTCGAGGTGAAAGTCGAAACCTATAACTCATACCAGCGCCCACAAAAGGCCAATTTCAGGCTTTATAATTCAAATAACTACTTTTTCCACAAAATAAAGAATTGCAAGTCTGGTTCGAAAAAGGTGTCAATAGTATTCTTCTTGAACTGTTTATCGGCTTCTTCATTTCCTTGAATGGCTTAAATACTTCTGTGCATAAATAACTATCATTCTGTAAAAAAATTATATGTAGTTCGATTTCTTAGTTTTTCTAAGTACTGAATAATCACTGTTTAATTAACTAATTCTAAGCCTAATTAATGCCTTAACAGTTGTCTAAATGTTTGACATAATCATATGGGTATTATGGGTTCCCTTGCTCAAAATCTTACTAATACATACAATCATTGCGAATGCTACGTCTTGGAAAAGAGTAGAGTTCATTACTAAAGTAAAGCACAATTTGCCTTTAAGTCTCGCATAAACCAATAAAAATTTATAATTAAAATATAATATTAACGAGAAAAGATTAATATATGAATATAAAATCCATTTTAATGTCTTATTCTGATAGAGAGAGCAGATAAAAAGGAATTGAATCAAAGGTCAATATTTGTAAAAACTTCATCATACTGATATTACAAATCCGACGTAATTAATTTTCATGATATAAAGAAAAGTTCTGAAAGTTTTAGTATTTTTGAAGCGGATATAGCTCCTAAGTAAATAACTGAGATTAATTCTCCTTCATCTATGGGATATTGAAATCCTCTCTTTACAATTTCGTTAATGTGTTACGTGCATAAGGAGCACGAAATAAATTAAAATTTGGTATGAAAATTTTAAAAGTAACTTATTGGTCGCATTAAAGGGGTTTCCACATAAATTTATGATCTTCTCTGTGCTCCACCATTATTAGAACTTGCAGGGAGCGCGCTCCACTAGATAAGTTGCAATTTATAGTAGAAGCGCGTGCACTCAACCACCCACATTTTTGCAACTTCATATAGAGGAATAGCAGTTACAATATAATTTACTTAAATTATAATAACACCTCTACTAATTATTCCAATGGGAGATACATCCCTTAATATTATAAATTCTTCGCAGATGAGATCCGTTGCATTAAGCGGACACGTATTTCATCCCCTAACATTGTTTAGGAACGTTTTCGTTATTTAATTAAATTTTAGTGGTTACGCTTTTTTTCAGAGGTAAATGTAATTTTAGAAAGTGCGTGTTTCAAAATATTTTGGATGGTTGTATTTCATATCTGGGAAAACAATTCAATTTTCGAAATATGAGAAGAATTTTTTACAGAAAAACTAAACACAAATTATCATTAAGCTACAACAAATCAATCATATTAATATGTAGGAAAGGTTGCATCTAATTCAAATGATATTTGTATATTAACGATTCTGTTTCTAATTAAATAATGTAAATTCTAAATAACAACTTTATCCCAATTTATAGATTTAAAAGCACTATTCTCCCAAACAGTATTCCATCAAGCTTTAGTTAGGATTAGTGAACTAACTCTAAAACGCTTATTTTAATCTCTTAAAGTTATTTTCACATTCGCATATAATCAAGAATTTAAAATAATAAAAATGATTATTGCTTTGATAGAAACGTGTGTATGGGTCTGGAATAATTAGTCCCAAATGAGCAAAAAATTAACCTTGAACTTTCCTCTACCGAAATTAATATGTTACTTAACAGCCACTTCTTCTTCTTAAAGTCTCCCTCCCTACTTCCTCCTCTCAATTTAATTACTAAACTTCTGCAAACATGCATTTTAATTAAAAATTGTAGGAGATTAATAATTCCGTCACACAATAGACGATTTGTTATAAATCTGTACCCCCTTTCATATCTTCTTCTGCGTCTATTTTAAAAGTGAACTGAAATGTGAATGCCACTTTGATAACACAGACTGAAATATATATCCGGGGATGCATTCAACCCTAAACGGCGAAATAGGAATGTACTTACAAGAGGTTGGGGGGTGGTGGAGCTTTTTATTTACTCGTAGAGCTCATTGTGAGTCGCGAAACTTTTTCCACTCTCTAAGTAATGTATGGAATTATTCGCGAGCGCCCATCAAACGACACAAAGAGTAGCTGGTGCGCGCACTCTTGCACTAATAAACTAGAATGGCATACCGTTGGGGGTGGATGGGGGTAAGCTCACAGGCTATTATTTAATAAAGGGGAGTGCTTTACAGCGTTAACAAACTTCTTGAAAATGTACGGAATTTAAATCATCTAATAAGCTTAAGTTTCCTGAAATGTTATAGAAATTTTAACTTATTTACATTCATTACTCCTTACTTTGAAACATTTAAATGTTTGAAATCTCGTCTGCGTTTTTTTTTTCTGAGAAATTTCTTGTGGTGATAGTTCATTCTCTTTTACTTCATTATAATAATTGTAGAAAACGTAATGCACGGCATTTAATAAAATAAGCGTCGTGATTTTATAAAATCTTTAAAAATATTCTACGAAAACTATTATTATATACCGCAGTAATTATTTTAATTTTGATCCTTTTACCATCTTTTAAAAATTGATGTCGCTATTATTAAAGCGAAACAATTTTCTATATAAATCCGAGATCGTATTTCATAATTATGCACTTCCCCCATAATATTATATTTATAAATCTCTGGGATTTTATTAAAGTTTTACCATGAAACATAATTAAAGTTGATTGATGAATTACCACTGTTTTTTTTTGCTTAAATTATATTTATCATATTCATATGAAAACCTTTTCAAAACATAAAGCAGAAAAACAACCGTTTGGATAGACGATTTACAAAACTTTTTTCTACTTTGCCGAATGTACTTCATAATAGCACCCAGCTTTTTACTTTTTGAGTTGATATAAAATTTATTCAACTTAATAATTGCTGTCAGATTGTTGTTGTGTCAAATAAGCGGAACGTTCATGATATAAATCACCGAGAAAGTCGCAAATAAAGTTATTGTTCTTCATTCAAATTAATTAATTTGTTGCTATTTAAAGTTATTGTGTGGAAAAAGCACGAGTTACTTTGTATAAAAGGGTCGTATCAAGAATACGCGTAACCTTTTTCAATTGTTTTGAATTTAGTAGTGCGTCGACATTAAAATTTGTAGCGCAACCAACATATGAAAAAATCAACAATAAAAAAAATTGAATTTTTAATAAAACATTTATTTAAATAAATATGAGCAAGATTGAAATTGTTTGAAATATACGAACTTTCAAAACCCATCGATATCATACGATCCAATGTTTTGTTGAATCAAGATTAAACTGAAAATGTTGTGAAAATAGGATTTACATGAGGATTTGAACTCAGATGCTATTTTGAAAACAAAAATTTTATTTAGTTATATAAAATTATTTCCATAGCCTCATAAATATGCAACATGTATTATTTTAGTTGATTGTTAAAAAATTTCTTCGGTAATTATTTTAATATTAATGACTGATGTCAATAAGTATTAGCAACTGTTAAATTGTAGGTAAAATTATCTAGATACTTTTCTTACTAGCAGATCATTAAACTTTGTTTCTAAAGTCAACAGAAAAACTCTGATAGTATAAAAACTAAATAATTAGTTTTAGTAATTCATTAATAATAAGTTCATGACATTCTAACTTTTATTAAAATACCGTTTATCGATACTTGCTTTAACTTTTTCATAACAAAACAATGAAGTTTTATAATAAATTAACATTAAGAAATTAAAAACTTTTGTCTCCACTATTCTGTAACTTAAATAAAAAGAAATAGTCGTGTATTCAATAATATGAAAATAGAAATTCAAAATATGTAATGTAAAATGTAGTTTGTGCCATGCTATGAAATATAAATGGTGAAAGCGCCTGGTGCATCTACTGTTTGTCAATTTAATTTTAGCATATGGCTTGATCTGCATGTATATCGTTCCATATTTCAGTGAGTTTAAAATAGTAATGTAATAATATTTGTGATGTGTTGTTGTTTTTGCGATCGTTTCAAAAGTCGACTTGTTGTTTCGGTAGTAAATATTTACCTATAATTAACTCATAATCTTTATTTTCACTGTTGAGTGTTTCCAAGTGAATTACATACGCCCTTGATTCATACATTATTCCGAGTTAACTTGGCTTAGAGGCTTATATAGCCAGACCCTGGAATATGATAATGAAATGCCTGCTACATTAATAATTCAGCGCATTTATATTTGTTACGTAACACGGCGGATCGCGCGCCACCACACGCTATGAATCGCGCGATCTAAAGTTTTCTGAACCGAGGGTGTGCCACTTTATATGGGTCAATGCAGTATTTTCACAGAAATAGTTGCTGTAGTTCTATACATTTTGCTGCTTAAAAAAGTCAAGTTTTTCTTTGCCATGCGAATTTAGAGGAAAATTAGAAAATATGACAAAATAAATAAGTGAAAATAATTCTTGTTTATATAATATGCAAATATTATTATTTTTTCTAATGCAGGAAAAAATGCAGGATGACTTTTTTGCCTCGACTATTAAGAGATTTCGAATTTCTTCTAGCGATGGAAATTTGAAATTATGCTGTGATATATCGCTAACTGATTTCGTACTTCCTCGTAACTATCGGTCGGTATTTAATTTCATGAGGGGTCCGGATAATTAAAATATTTAAATCGAGAGTCCTGAAAAAAAAATTAAAAGCAAATTTGTAAGCCAAGAGATTACGTGCGCTTAAAAATTACTTTTAAGAGTTATTAGTGGAGCGTTTACGCACAATAAATCGCTGTTAAATAAAATTGGGGTTTGTGCATGCTATTTTAAAAATTTGAATTGACAGTTGAGTAATGCGCATGCGCTATCAAATCACTGATGTTAGAGATGTTTACGTTCTGTTAATAACTTCGGTTTGCTTAATAAAAGTGATTCAATATCACTTTTAGTAAGAACTTTAAAATAGATGCTTCGCGCATTTACTTGTATTATAACCTCTGTTAGCATTGCTTAAACACAGTTGTTTAATCGCACTTAAACGTAGCCATTGTTATTATGGCTTAGGTAGAAAGTTAGATGGTCCAATTTTATGGACTTGGCGGTCCGTCAATTTTCAAACCCTGATCAAGAATTTTACTTATTTTTCTTAAGTTTGTAATGTCAGTATAATAAATATGTTTTAATTCTAAGTAACAGTTTTTCAATGTCTTTTTTTACCAAAATGCTTTAAAAACTCCCAAATACCTTTTTTATTTATATATTTTTTTATTAATCTGTAATTGTAGTAATTATCGAACAAATAGGGGAGACCGGGGTTAGTTTATCCAAAGGCATGTTTTCCCATTTTCGATTAATTAGTGCCTCGAGCTACATATAGCGTTGGAATTTTTTTTTTTTTTTTTAGTTAAATATCATTAAAACGAATATCCACATAAAATTTGAAGCAACATTATGTTTGTTAACAGCAAAAAAAAATTTTTTGTACATTTTCCTGCACGAAAATATCCATTTCCACGATTTTGATATTTTTAATGTATGTGCGCTTGAACATAGTAAATTATATATTTATTTTTAAATGGTGGAAAAATCTATTGAACCTGTAAGTACATTATCTCCTACCAAGATTAATTTAAAATTCATTCATTTTTATTTTTTGGAACGATAATTTACGAGAACTAAGGTGGGATAAGTTTTCTCTTTTTTTTGGGGCAAGTTTTCCCGTGTAAAAACTTACACAAAATTGAGTTTTTCATTTATTTATGTAAATTTATTAATAAGCTTAAAATGTTAACGTGTGTCAACTGTCTGTCGGAAGAATCTGATTAAAGCTAATCGAAAAAAAATTATTTATTTCCTTGTAAAGCAAAATATTATTATCTAGAGTTTAGAGAAAAAAGTTTCTTTACGTTTATTACATATTATAATGGTTAATTTTTTCCAATTAAACAACCCGGGAAAACTAGCCCCATATACGGGGCAAATTTCCCAAAATTAACGTTTTAGAAAATGTTGTTTTATTTATAGTAGAGACGAGTTTCCAATTATATTATGTTAT
>JAODAH020020875.1:0-17753 GCA_027574865.2 Coproporus ventriculus | reverse complement strand
TCAACGAAAGCTAATATTCGGAGAGACTTTGGCTGTAATGTACGTATGTAATACAGTGTACTTATATAATCTTAGCGTCGGTCCCTTTGATATTGTGTCCCCGATTTCTAGTGACCTTGGTGTAGCGCTTATGAATGAAGCGGCCATCTTGTTCAATTCTATTCTATTGTAACTGAACAGGGCTACCACTCCAACTTTTAAAATTCCTATTTTCCCATACCAATCTTACACAATAAATATTTTCTAGCTTTAATAGCAATTTATATTTGCGGTATACGAATTATGTTCTCAATGCAGGAAGGAATCCTCAGATAATCGATCACAATGTACACATGCGAAATATGGTGCTACCGACACATCCCTTACATACCAAACATTCAACACATTATCAACGTGCTAATCAATTACAAACAACAACAAAAAATTCTTCCTTTACTTCTCTTTTATCGAAATAAAAAATGGATGACTTTAATAACAGCTGCAAAGTAAAGAAGTAAAAGCAATCAAAATAAATTTTATGCAACAACCAGCTGTTTCAAAACATTCAAATACATAAATTGTTACTCCTAATTATTATGGTAATATGCAAAATATTTAATATTTATTTAACTATAATGTGTTTAAATTGTATATTATTAAGTTGTTCGATTGGTGTTTCATAGCACTTTCAATAATTAAGAACGTAATAGTTGCAAGAAAAAGAAGCAAAAGATTTTTTTTTGCATCGTTCGAACCATTTACGGCATTAATTACATGGTTGCTAATTAAAACTGAGAGATTTTTGTTTTATAAGGCAATGTGGGGCCGGATCAACTCCACCTATCCCTCCTTTCAGTTCAAACATATCACAGAACCAATAATAACAATCAACAACAATTACGTCACGGTTTATATCTACGTTCTGTCCATAATAAAATGCAAATTACTGAAACGTGCTGGATTTAATATAAAATACAATTTTTTATCTTTTTCTTTCTTCAATGGCGCCGATTTTTGTTTCTGCAATTTAATTTAATTAAAAGTCAGATGTTATCGAAGTGCATAGTTTCTTACATTTTCATGAAAAAATGGGGAATTTTAATGTTAACTTGAGCCCATTTTCTTACTAGTTTTATGTAATTGCTCTTGCGGAATGAAGAAAAATTCTTGCCCACATTAAAACCTTGCAAGATAAAATTAGAATTAATTGAGAAACGTTTCATTCATCTGTTTGGACCAATTTAAGAAGTTTTACCTCCTGCACGTTTTGTTAATATAATATTAGAGGTGTTATATTATTAAGCGCGTGCTGTGATTTGAATAATATGAATGAGTTTTGCGTTGAGTGCCGGCCCTTTCAATGTATAATTTAAAATCAGAAACAAAACTTTTTTTGAAATGTAATTTGTGGTTGAAGGTGTGCTGGAAATTTATTGTGATTTGTTCCTGGCCATATACGGATGATGAGTTACTTTCTGAGGGATCGTATTACCCATCTGAAATTAAAATGCTTAAGAAAAAGGAGAAAATGTTCGTATATGGTTGGTTATAATGAATTGTTGACATTTATGATTATAGACTACCTCAAGATACCATTAGTAAAGAGAAGAAAGTGAAGAAAAAATTATTGTTTTCATTAAAATATTAAAGCGAACTTCATTTTGATTATTACAATCATCAAAATTTATTTTAAAAAATTAAATTGGAGGCGCTTCAAGTGTTTATTAATGGAAACTCTAATGGGGATGGTTTAAAACTTAGCTAAAGAAGATGGTTTACCAATTTTATGGTACTAAACGCGAGATTGAATGACGTGGGTTCGAATCCCACTAGAGCTAGATACTTTTTATCTTAAATTTAATTTTTTTTAATTAATTAAAGCTAAGGAAGTGATTATCCTAAAAATTAAAACTTAATTTTATATTTGGCTACACAAATACCTTGTGGGAGATGTAATTCTCGCCGTAATCCCAACAGATGGCATAACATACATCGTTTACACATTCTCTAAAGCTGGTTACACATCTGAGGCGGAAGCAGCCTCGTTTTGCATCGGGTTACATCGGTCTGTTCTAAAACGACAATTTATATTATTATTATATATTAAATTTTAACTATTTTTATTCTATTATCTTCTTTTGTTTATATTTTTTTCAATTTTTCGAAAAATTTCTTAACCTAAATAAAAATAAAATTGAATATAAAATGCATACTTTAATAATTACATACATATCCCTTAAAATGTATACAAAGTATGCGTTAATATCTCATAATTTATGTCTTTAAATAAACCCATAACATTTAGAACCGCATATCCAATCAATAATTATGAATGAAAATTCTCAATGCCGATTAATACATAAAGTAACCAACAATTTTGTACATATATATAAAAAAAAATGATGAATGTTAAATAGTGGGTTAGAGGCAAGAGTGAATGGAAATGGAAAGACCTTCGCAAGCACGACCAAAACATTCATAAAAAAAACAATGAGTTAATAAAATTGAATAAAAAGAAAAGACCGCAATCTGTGAAGCTTGACCGCAAAACAGGCTGAACGCGTGCCGAACAATCCTCCTCTCTTGATGAAAGTTACGTCAATGATGCTGGCGCCTAACAACGCCCACGAACAGACGAACGGACACAAAATTTCCAACACTTATATCCATTCTTAATGAATTAAATTTCATAATTTATTTCGTTTTTTTTTTTTTGGGGGGGAAATAGCGAGAAATTTAATTTTAATTGTAACACGGTTTGTTTATACTTTCTACAAGACATCTGTTCTTAACATCATTCATTACAAGGCTACATTTTACGGTTTGTAATGAAAATAACCTTAACAATTTATTGACGTAAATAATCTTTTAATTTATCACCTTCTATTAATTCAGAGACTTGGAAATAAAACATTAAAAAAATTGATGCGTACTTTATTAAAAAATTAGATTTTCCAAAGTCCTTTTAGTGAACTAGTAAATTGAAGGGGAAAATCAAATTAATTAAAAGTAACTGTAGACAAAAATTACACAAAATTGAAAAAAGAAAGGAAAAAATTAGTGGTACTAAGGAAGATTATTCCTTATTCCCCCACACCTTTGTAATATCTATAATTTCTGTACATCAATTTCTACTTTTCTTTTCTTTTAAACTCATTTTTGACATTATAATTATAACAATTTCAAAATATAAGGAAAAATAGAAAGCCAAAGGCGGTTCGTTAAAAATTTCTTTTTGTAATAAAATTCTCTATAATAATTTTTTTCTTCAATTAAAAACTTCATTATATGCAACTGCAACAACTTTTCTTTAATTTTATCTTAATGGTTTTATTATAGGCAACCAAATTTACATCCATAATGAATAATAAACAAACCACATTTTACAGTTATCTATATTTTTTTAGTGGTAGTGATGACATGAAAGTAAGGTCAACAAATTATTAATTGCATTATAAGCCAAATTAAGTTAAAAACAAACAATAAACATGATTCATATTATTTATAATTAAAATCTTAATTCCCTAAAAATAATGGAGAACTCTCCTTTAAATAAAGTAAGTTTTATATAGGTTATGTTTATATTTTATACATAATTAGGTCATAAGATTTTAAATGATTTCTATAATTTTAGGCACACCAACAACATAGAAAGGCTAATTCGCATTTAAGACACTTTCGTTATACGGAAGCTATTGAATGCCATAAAAATGCTGCCGATTTATTAGAAGATGCATTAACTTGCACTCAGAACTCCCGCGCTTTAGAATCTATTAAATTACAACGTAACTTCCATTTACGACAAAAAGATATAATCCTAACAAAAAAGGAACAACATGAAAATCTCAAACGAACGATTGAGAATCAAAGAAATTGCCCGAATTATACAAACGATTTTAAATCTAATGATAATATTAATATCGAATTAAAATCGGAAATTCGACGTACAATGGATGAAGCCGATTCTTTATTAGTATTATTGGTAAAGAGAGGGAACGGTGGGAATAGTGATTGTGAAAGTGCAAATAGTTATTCGACGACTGATACGGATGAGAAAGCTGTCGTATTGGATACAATCGATAGTTCAAATTCAAATACGCCAATGGTTGGTTCAAAACATCCTAAAGATGATTCCGTTGTTATAGAAGAATTAAGGTTTCTTAATGAACATTTACATTCTCTCGTTTCTAAACTTGTGACTCAATTGGATGCTAGTACGAAAGAAATTGAGGCTTTAAGGGAACGGGTTAAAGAATTGGAGAATGAGAAGATAAAAGGTATAGTTTAAGGTAGACGTTTATAAATTACAAATGTTTGGTTCCCAAGTAAGAAATGCTGCTATTGCACATTACTTTCAAACGTTTTTTTTTAATAGCTTGGAGATCAATACATACTAGAATAGAACTCATTCCATTTGCATCAATTTCTCATTTTAGGTTATGTTCATGCTTTACTCCGTTAATTTTCTTTATAATTCAATTATATTTAAGTATTAATTTTTTAGCCCAAACTAAACCCTGCACTAACAACTTAAAAGTAATTTTGGATTCATCGGGTGGTACATCACCGTATGTATACTCGCCATGCAGTGAGTTTAGTCCTGATGTACCCGATCAACGAGTACTACCGGCATTAGCTCCTCTTGAAATGCCACCATTCGATTTTACGAATTTTGTTAAAAATAATTCTAATCCTAACACAAACATTAACAAACTGTAAATGATATTTATTGGCTTGTAAAATTTGTAAATAAGAATTTTATTGTTGGTTTTTAATGTTATAATGTACTTGCACGGATTAGTAAGCGCACTAAGAACTTTGTTCAACAATTTTGTTTTAAGCGTAATTTCTGTAAAGATGCTCCATGTGATCCGGAAAATTTTATTTTCGAATTTTCTGGATGATTTTAATGCTGCCTTGTACGGTCCAAATGAATTGTAGCTGTTTTATTCATCGAGTTACAACCTTTAAGAAAAACAAGAACGTTTTTATATCATTGGTCCAAATCTATAGTGGATTTGTGGTCGGTATTCACTCCAGTCACCATTCCATGTTGGGATACAACTACTTTTTTCAGCTCTTTTGTTTCGATTGACTGATATAATAATAAGAACCTGCTTTACACACAAACAATGTTGGTTGCCTAATTTCAAGGCGCCAGCTAGAAAAAAACTGGATACTTAGGGAATGTTGACACCCGGATTCAAAGCTGGACTAAACATACTTCATGTACTAATAAAAATTGCTGTTTTGTGATTTTATTTTACTCCATATAACGTTACAACTAGAAAGCAGTGAGAAGAATAAAAAGACACAGAAAATAAGGAAAGGTTAAAAATGTTCAAAATGGTTCAGAAACATTTTTAATAATCTGATAGTGTCAATATCAAATTTTTGCGAAAAAAAAATGGAGATAGATTACTTTGGTTCTTGGCCTCATGATATATTTGTTTTTGTTTTCTTTAAGTTGTCGCTTAATGATTTTCCTGATTGTTATTTAACTGTACTTATTTTATTATGTTATTAAAAATTTTAATGTAAAAATGTATTTTAGTCATATTATATATAAATTTGATGAATAAAAAGTTTTAAATCGTTTTTATCAACTTATTTTTATCTTTTTGACCTACTGAAAGTGTAGAATGTGTCACGTACATTGTAACTTTGTTAATATAGAAAGAAAAAAAAAATGTAAAACGAAATACAAAATTTTTATTTACAAAATAATCACACAAATTAAATATTCCAGTTCGTACAAGGATAGAAATCATGGTTTACCATGAGTTTTATTTGATTTGTTTGGTAAAATTTAAAAAAACAAGGCTTACCACGATTTTTTTAAATTTATTTGGTAAAAAATAAGAATCGTAGCCTATTACGATTTTTGTATGCAAATGATTACTAAGCAAAATATCTGTTTTAAGAGCCAAATCAGTCACCAAAAATGATTCATATTTTCTTAAAAATATTTCCCAAACTTATTTTTACCCAATTATCAATTTTCTTCTTGATTTTGTATCAATTTAAAACGTAATTGCCCACCTACATGCAACGCGCACGCTCGTAAACTCTTTCAGCCTGAAATTTTAAGACGCGCCAAACCCGCCAAATAACTAGCGAATTGCACACATTCAGTAGCAAAACAAAACGAGCGCGTTTAACACACACAACACAAAAAAATACGCGTACCTTGTTTCGACATGAAACCAACCATCATTTTGTTACTCCTAGGTAAGTTCCCAATTTTTTTTTATATAAATCCGTCACCTGTTATGATTAAATTTTATATTTGTGTTATAGTTGAAATAAATGTAAAAGTCTTAAAGGTCGCGTTCTCGTTATATAAAACCGTGCATAAATTAATGGAGCGAAAAGTGGATTTGTTATGCAATTTAAAATGTGCGCGAGTGCGTTTATAATGCAATTAACAAAGAAACGCGTGAAAAATTTCAATTAACCCAAAAAATATATTGGAAGGAAATTGATGGGTGTTCTGTTGACTGAAATATGAAGCTTTAATACTTTTTACTTGAAATATATATATTTTTTTTTTGTTAAATATTATCTTTGTGGAATGTGTGTGTGTATTACGTGCAGAAAACAGGCGATCTAAATATAGATGCGGAAAATTATTTTATCTTAATTAAAATATTTTCGCAGAATTCAACGATTTTTTTAGTTCAAACAAGAATTTTAGTAGGCCATGATTTTTATTTTTTACCAAACAAATCTAATAAAAATCGTGGTAAGCTATGATTTTTATTTTTTACCAAATAAATCAAATAAAAATCGTAATAGGCCATGATTTTGAAGATACCTCCTTTATCCTTCCTAAAATTATTCATCAATTTAAATTTATAAATTTCTCTTAATGAAAATTTTGATGAAAACGTGATTAAAATAATCTTGTTGCCTTAATGAAACAATTTCATTAGATGAATACCAAAATGCTTCTACTTGAACATGAGTGTATTTTAAATATAAAATGGCAGTGACCTAATTTAGGAATTAATTTTGTATACATAGTAAAACTAATATTAGATTATTATATTTTTTTCCGCTTGTTAAATTGGATCGGATGGAAATGACTGTGGAGGCGCAACTCATTTGTTTGGGATAATGATTTGTGACGGTCCCTTGCACATTCGTAAATGTCAGGACATAATCATACACAGGGAAATTTCTTAGAAAAGGTCATCCTTGTTATAACAAGCAAAATACTTTCTGGATATGAAAAATCTTCAATTTTCATTACCCCAAGTGGATCCCTCACGCGATTTTATAAATGTTCTCCTTTATTTTTAAGGATGGGTATACTGCAAAGTCCTTGAATATTACACATATTAACTTAATAATGCAACATTTTTACAATAATAACAGTTTATTGTTATTATTATAGTTCAAAAAGAATTTGTGCATATAGTGCAAGCCCTGAATTTTTTTTTCCTGTGGACACGCGATGGGAAACAGATGTGTTGTAAATTTAGGTGCGGCCTAGGGCGTACACTAACCTACTTTTTTCTATGAAAGAAGCTTCCTGAATTACTTCTATTATGATTTAATAACATTTTTTGATATTTCATGCGATATCTACTTAAAATATTTTTTTATGAACGTCTTTAATTTTTAAATTCAAAACTGTCAACCATAAGACACTCTATGCAAGTATTTTGGTCTAAAATGATTTCAAGTTTTCAATTTATTCTACAATTTAAACAAATAACACGTCAACATCAACAATTATTTTATTTTTAATGCATGGATATAACTTAATGATGGCGTTTATTATTTATGTAACTTTTGTTTAAATTGATATTCAATGCAAACTCTGATTTATGTTTTATATTACGAAAGAAATAAACAAAGAAGATTTTAAATATTTTAAATTGTTTAATTTTAAAACTAAATCTATTTTAATATAAAAGTACTAGGTCATGTGAATCAGCACTCTATTTTTCATTCCAATTGAATTGTCACTGTCATTTTGGCATTGAAATAAAAATTATGCATAACAAAAAATAAAAATAAAATCAAACTTTATTATTTAAATAATAATTAAAGAAAAATTGTTTGGTTGATGACATAAATTTCACAATTTAATCAAACGTGAAAATGTTAATTTGTTTCTAATTTAATAAATTTTTATTTATAAATCCACTAATAAACTATTATTAGTTAGTGAAAGTGAGATATTTATAAACCTAATCTCTTTTATTGCTCGTGCCAACCTTCCAAAATATTTTTTAGAATGTCATTCAGCTTTTCTTGTTGCAATACTCAATGTAATTAAAAAAAAAATACATGGGAGGCCATGATTTTTATTTTTTACCAAACAAATTTAAACAAAAATTGTGGTAAGCCATGATTTTTATTTTTTAACAAACAAATTTAAACAATAATCCTGGTAGGCTATGATTATTATTTTTTACCAAACAAATTTAAATAAAAATCGTGGTAAGCCATGATTTTTATTTTTTAACAAACAAATTTAAACAAAAATTGTGGTAAGCCATGATTTTTATTTTTTATCAAACAAATTTAAACAATAATCCTGGTAGGCTATGATTTTTATTTTTTACCAAACAAATTTAAACAAAAATTGTGGTAAGCCATGATTTTTATTTTTTACCAAACAAATTTAAACAATAATCCTGGTAGGCTATGATTTTTATTTTTTACCAAACAAATTTAAACAAAAATCGTGGTAAGCCATGATTTTTATTTTTTAGCAGATAAATCAAATAAAAATCGTGGTAAGCCATGTTGTATTATAACTTAATCCATTAATTAACTAACTAATTAAATTTTGGCTGAAAATGACAAAAAAAAGTAATTCTAAAAAAGAAATCCGCAAGAGTTTCATCATCTGTTTATGGTAGTTATGCGTAGGAATGTTATGTTTGTGCGTACCCGATAACTTCTCTTCTTGCTGTTACTCTGTTAGCATTTCCACACGAGCCACGCGTCACGTGTCGCCGCACGTCTCGAAACCACCAAGAAAAATCGTCTCCCTTTCACGCACAACTTCCTTCCAATAAGAAACACAACTCTTTAACATTTCTACCATCCTGTCTATCAGAATTCGCAATCGTCTTACCCCTTTACTCCAACCGCATAGTTCGCATTCCACGAACTCGTACACATTCACCCATCCTCTTCGTTCTGCTGTTCCTTTGTTAACTCCCCTGCTTAATTTCCGATAATTTTTGCATAAATTAATGGGGAAGTACTACTACTACAAATTTTACTTCTTACACTTTCTGCTGCTCTGATCTATGAACCTATAGGCTCCGGCAAGTTCTGTCAGTCATCTCGGTAGTGACAGTTGATCCGGTTTGTACAAAATGTAGATAGATACCTCTTTGGATTTTATGTATCTCTGGTAAACAACCAGAGATCTTCCTTAAACACTCCCACGCTACAAAAGGCTTTCTGGGGGGACGAACCATAGACATAGGAAGAATATACATCCGTGGGGGAATTTTCCCTCTCTTCTTTTAATATTTTTATGTATCAATAACAAAGAAAGAAACAAAGATACCAGATTGGGCATGGTTTTAATTAAATCTCATCGACAAATAGTTAAATGAAGAATCAATCATATGTATTTTGGGAACGAAGGGAATATTAAAAAATAAATAAAAAAATTTTCAATTTTTAATTAATTTTCTATAACAAAAACAAAATTGAAGCAAATCTATTTTCTTTCTTTTTTGTATACAGAAATTCTCCCAATATAAAAAATCTTTTCAATATTAAAATTCTATAATTGTTTAATGTTAAAATTTAAAAACCGTTAAAACAATTTAAATTTTTAAATTTATTAATAAATATAAAAAGTTTTATTATAGCACAGCTTGCTACGATCGTATCCTCTATTCAACTTCTGTTCGCCTGGTGCTCATGTGGAATTGATTTCCAATAAATTCACGCATGAATGCGCACAGTAAATAAAATTTCCCTACCATTTTTCTCCTTAATTCGAGTATTTCAAATCCCCACACGTATGTCATATTTTAAAATGGCGGAATATAAAAAAAAAATAAACTTAAGCGCGCCACACAAAAGAATCCTCATGGATCCGAGTACATTTTGGAATGCGATGTACATCCTCAACTTTATGATATCCTGCTATTTCGCGGGCCTTATTTTGCAATGTCAGCTATACATTTGAATGTTTCCTTCACATTCCGAAGAGATTCTTTGGTGGTAGATCTCTTGGAAGCGCTGTTGCTCTAATAAACTAGACTGGTAATTATGCATATCGTACGATACGCGAGTTTTTGATCACAGAGAGATGCTTACTCTTCACCCTCTGCGACTGGAATGCTGCTGATTTTCATTTCCTCCCTCTCCACTTCAAAATACACTAGCATCAAAAAATCTTTTCACATCTTTACGTTTCATGTTCCCCGGATCATTTTCATATTCAATACGGTTCAAGCGTGCTTTAAATACTCAAACTTCAAAATATTGATTAGAACAACAAATTACTTTGGAACAATTTGGGTTGCATAACATGAAACGTCCAAAATGAATTAAATCCTTTTAAGGTTAGAAAATCACTTGCAACTATAAAAAATAAAATAAATGCTGAAGTATTTTATTATTTAATAATTACAATAACAAATTTATCATGTATCAAAAGCATTTTTGTATTATAAATCTTTAAATATCTGCATGTACCTTCGGTTTGATTCCTTCTTCTACTAATCTTCCCAAATTATCTTCAACTTTTCTTAAATTTGCAATTAATCTTTGTTGTATGAAGGGAGAAGCTCTTTTTAAATCATAAATAATGTTATCAACTAATCTTCCTCTTTCTTCAGGACTTAAAACTCTTTGATACAACACCCTTCCTTGTTCAAAATTATCTTGCAACAATCCAGTGTCTACTCTTACTGTATCTCCTCCCACAGTGAAGATTGGAGTTAAAGATTTGGCTTGTTTACTAGGTTCGGGTCCTTGGAAGCTATTTGGATGATAATTAGGAGCACCTCCTTGACTTTCAAAAACAGCAAAACCACCCCGATTAAAATTCCTAGCCCTTGCATAATTACAAGGAAGTTGTTTATTATTAACTCCAAGTCTATAACGATGAGTATCATCATAAGCAAATAATCTTCCTTGAAGCATTCTATCAGGTGAAGTTCCAATCCCAGGAACTAAATGTGAAGGACTAAAAGCCAACTGTTCCACTTCTGCAAAATAATTACTTGGATTTTTATTCAAAACTAATTTCCCAACACGTATTAAAGGGAATTGTGCATGAGGCCATGTTTTGGTAACATCAAAAGGATCAAACGAAACAGATTTTGCTTCTTCGGGAGTCATAACTTGGATGTATAAAGTCCATGAAGGGAAAAATCCTGAAGCAATGTTGTTATATAAATCACGAGTTGAATAATCAGCATCTTGACCTGCAATGATCCTAGCCCTTTCCGAAAAAATATTTCTGATACCTTGATCGGTTAAATAATGGAATTTACACCAATGCACTTTTCCTTCTGAATTGATAAGGGAGAAAGTGTTTGAACCATATCCATGCATGTGGCGATAACCATCTGGGATTCCCCGATCAGAATAAAGAATTAACATTTGGTGCATGGTTTCTGGNGGTGAAGAATTTTACTGCAAAACCACGTGGATCACGGACTGTATCAGCAGATCCCATCTCATTAGTAACTTGAGAAAATCGTACTGTGATTGGAGTGCGTTTTCCAATTGAAGAAAATACCCCAGCAGCGGAATACTGAGTGATATCATCTGTAACTTCGAAGTAACCCATAGCACCAGCACCTTTTGCATGGACCACTCTTTCAGGAATTCTTTCACGATTAAAATGAGCCAACTCATCTATATTTATGATATCTTCTAATAAGATCTGACCTTTAACTCCAATTGTTAAACTAGCATCTTTTTCCGGGATTGGATTTGCAGAATCTGTAGTGGCTACATCAATTTTACCCTTAAAAAAAAATTATTTTTCATTTTTAATATCAATAAAAATTTTTTTCTTAATAAATTACCTGTTGTTGTGCCGCATATTCCAATAATTGATTTGCAGCCGGTTCTCGAGCTTTCGTAAAAGACATCTTTAGGCACTTTCATGATATTTAAGCGTTAATCCTCGTTTTATATACCAAAATTATCTTTAAATGCATTTTTTTTTTCTTTAATTTGCATAAACATATTTATTCAAGTGGTTAAATGATAATCAACCATAAATTGTGGCATGTGTGACGATGGGGATATTGATCTGGTGCATGTGGAGGGATTTGATAAATCCATTTGTGCCATCCTTTCAACTCTGCGCGCCTGACTCTACAATCTCTCCTAAAGCTCCCACGCCTACACTTTGGGCTAACCCTAATCCCGGATATATGATCCAGACGCGTACATCCAGATATTCCACAACGTTTCATGAACGCCTAGTACAATTCAAGTTATTTCCGTGAAAGCTTCACTGAAAATTATGAAAATTTTTGGAAGAATTTTAATGAGTCCCAGGTGATTTGGGCGTGGCAATTCAAGGTACGTATCGGTAACAGAAGAACAGAAATATGCTGGAGGGTTCGTGTACAAGAAAGCGAAGTTGAGGGAGAAATAAAAATAACTCTCAAGCGTTTATTCATTCATTACTTTTTTTATTTTTGGACGGTTAGTTTCCTTCTGCATGCAATTATTTAATTTTTTTGTTATTGAAAATTAGTGTGAATGTATTGGCACATTGGAAAAGTTCTGTTGAAAGTATTGGAAAGGGATAGGGCGACATGAGGATGGAGCGGTTGGTTTTTGGGCAACTCTATCGGAAATCGTTGCCGAAAAGGCGCTTAGAATGCGCGAGGCGTTCTTGCACCAAACCTAACCAAACCCATCGGATAAGTTAAGAATATCGGAAAATGACAGGCAATCATGAGCATAATGATGGTTGTTGTATTAATTCAAAATATTTTTCTAATTAATTACGTAAAAACATAAAGAAATTGATTGAAATTAATTAAAAAAGAAATGTCTTCATTTTTACTTTCCATTTTCTCGTTATAAAACTAAAAAAAAATCAGACGCGACATAAAAAATAAAAAATTTTTGGATTTTCCATGAAATCAAAAATTAATCAAAGAAAATTACTTGATATTATCCGGTCTAAAGTCACTAGATTTATAAAGTAGAGCAATTGCTTCGTCGCTAATATTTAAATTTTGCCCCAATTTATATGTACACAATGTTGCCAGACGTACCATAATTTTGGGACTGCGTACTACTGAAATGTCAAAATATCTTTTATAAATTTTCTTGGGATTTAAATAAAAATTTTTAATAGAAGTAAAGAAAAAAGATCGAATCCCGGTGAGACTCGAACTCGCGACCTTCGGCTTCTTAAGCGTCGCGAGTTCGAGTCTCATCGGGATTCGATTTTTTTATCTTGGACCCTTTAAAAAGGTTGTGCTATGATTTTTTTGAAATTTAATTCTGTAAATGTCTAAAACTTTGAAAAAATGATAAAACCGATGCCAAAAACTCTCAAGAAATGTCAAAAAAGGCAAAAACTTATTAAAGAACGTCAATAAATGTCAAATCTCATTAAAGGACATCAAAAAACGTCAAGAACTCTTTATAAAAACGTCTAAAATGTTAAAGGTTTTTAAAGGAAAGTCAAAATCTCTCAAAAATCATGAAAAGATCGCCAAAAATTGTCAAACGTCAAATCTCATTGAAGAATTTTAAAAAATCTTCAAGAACTCTTTATAAAAACGTCTAAAATGTTAAAAGTTTTTAAAAGAAGGTCAAAAACTCTCAAAAATCATGAAAAACTATTAGAAGAACGTCAAAAAATGTTAAAAATTCATAAAAGAGCGTCAAAAACGTCAACACTCTTTACAAGTACGTCTAAAACGTTAAGAATTCCTAAAAGAATGCTGAAAAACTTCAAAAAACATGAAAACTACTAAAAGAACGCCAAAAATTGTCAAAAACTCATTAAAGAACGTCAATAAATGTCAAATCTCATCAAAAAATGTCTAAAAACGTCAAGAACTCTTTTGTAAGAACGTCTAAAACGTCAAGAACTCTTTTGTAAGAACGTCTAAAACGTTAAAAATTCCTAAAAGAAGCTCAAAAACTCTCAAAAATCATGAAAATATATTAACAAATGTCACGATATTTTGAATAATTCAACAAAATTGCAGTATCACATAATAACCAAAATGAATTTAAATTTCTCACCATTTTCTTATCCCAAAATGGCAACCAAATTTCGCTACTTTATAAATCTAGTGTAAAGTAAAAAGCGCACTCTAGTGAGAAAATCGTTAAACAATAGTTTCTAAGTTTACTCAACAGAGTGCAGTGCATTCGTATCTTTCCAGTTTTAATCTTTTTATAGATTTTAGATATTTCAAAGATCTTTAATCAAAAGAAGAAGTGATTTTAAGAAAATTTAGGAAAAAGATTTCACCTGATTTTAAAGCTCAGGTAGTAATCTATTGCATTGAAATAGAGAAATGTTTTTATGGGATGAAGAGTTGCCACTTTAGACGCGCTTTTCATTTCAGGTTGTGAAGCGAAATGCGTTGAAGCAACTTTTATCAAAAAAAAAACTGTTAGCAAAAAGTAAGCTGCCAATTAGAGTGCCAGAAGCTTTTTTGCGCTTAAACTCTTCCTCAGGGTTCATCATTGAGTGTCTGACTAAGATCTTTTTTCTACTATCTGCTAACAGATACAAAACCTCGTGTCACCTAATAATATCTCACTTGTGCCTTTACAACCTTCTTCGTTTTCATTATCGAGATCAGAGAAAGCCATGAAAAAATGACAAATATCTTTAAAAATGACGAGAAACGTTTAAATAAATTAAATCATTTTTTGATGAAAATCGTTGAAAATGAAAAAAAATCGTTAAATGACGAAAATTATAAAAATCGTCAAGACCCACGAAAATCGTTACAATTACAAAATAAATAATAAATCAATGAAAATTTAACAGAAAATTTAAATTCGTTTTAATAATAAAAAAATGAATTAAAATTTCCTGGGTAAATTTGAAAATAAAATAATAAAAGTTGAAGTGCATGTGCAAGTGGGTGGTGTTTGTCGATTTCCATCTTTAGGAGTTGAAAAATTCCACAAAGACTTGAGAGATTTCATGAGAGCCTGTTTCGCGACGATCCTATCGTTTCATCCCGGAGGGGCCTCAACCACAAAATGCTAGTGGAGTACCTCACTCAGATGGGGTTATAATGTCTCTGCACCAAATCAATGCTCCACCACTATCATGCATCCCTGGTACCTTGTTGACGTCATTCTGGAGCAATTCCCACGCTTCAGACGGTAAACGACCTCGACCTTCACCCTTCAAAATATCAAAATCAATAAAATCGACACAAAATTACAATTTAAAAAAAATTTAAAAAAAAACTAAAAATAAAATTTTGTTTCTTCTGTTCCTTTTTTTGATAATTTTTTTAATTGAATTGTGTAATAAAATAATTGTTTGTTGTTGAATTTCTTGCGTTTTGAACTTCTGTTGATTCCTGTTCACCTGTTCTAGTGTTGACGTCATTTTCCAATAGCGCCTTCTATCTTAAAGAGGAGTATCCCGCTTTAATAATCGACCCCCATTGTACCAGTTGATTTTATATTCATACCTCTTCCCTTAAAATGTTATCCTGATGCGCTGTTGACGTCATTCCTGATTCAAAAACGCCCCCGCAAACTTCTTCAATGGAATTTATTTTTAAAACGAATTTCTAAAAGTAAATCTTATGATCACGGAAATGTTTATTTCTGGATTACATTTATAGTTGCATGTCATGTTTTAAATATCGTTACGGGTATGATTTATATATTTTGCTTAAAGTTTTGCAACTGGATCGTATTTTTGGATTTGAAGGACTCGTATTGATGATATCTGGTTAAATTTAATTCTAAACAATTGAGAATGCTTCCCTTCTAACATTTTAAATTACATTCAAATGGTTACGGAATTCATTTTATTTTTATAGGTTGGTATACATCAACAAAAAGCTTCATTGCCAACTGGATGAAAGACAACATAACCTTGTAGCCATCTAGATCATTATTATAAAAAAATAATTTATTCAAAATCGTATTTTCTTTTTTTATATCAGACGGATACTTTCTACAGGTCCAAGATTATTATTTCCTGGATATTCAGGAAGATTCCACAGGAATTTTAAATAAATCCAATAAATTATTGAAAAGTTATAAATTTTTTATAAGTGAAAAATCTTTTTTTTTTTATTTTTCCAAATAAATTAATTTTTTTAATTTAAAAATGGGCGTATCGATTTTAATGAAACTTCGGGAATTTTAAGTTTATATCTTCCTTTTTCTATCCCCAAAATTTCAGAATTTTCCAATGTTTCTGAGTTCAATTACAGCGTTCTTATTTTTTTTTTGTTACCTTCAAATTTTTCTTGTTTTCAAAACTAATAAATGGGCGTATCGATTTTTTTTGATATTTTCAGGATTTATTTCTGGAATATATAGGAAGATCCCACGGGAATTTCGTAAAGATCTAATAAACCGTTTGAAAGTTTTAATTTCTTTTCTTTATTAAACATTTTTATTTTATTTTTCAAAATTCATATTTAAATTTCAAAAATTTCCATCCAAATTTTAATTTTATTTTTGACATTTTTTAATTTTTTTCATTTTGTCTAAAATTTTTATTTTCTTTTATTTTTCCTGTTTACATTATTTTTTCATTTTTTTTTTCTTCTTAATTCACACTTGCCATGGAAAATATTTTTTTTTGTAAAATCGCATGTTCCATGAAAAATTTAAATTTTCTTCTTCGCAAATTTCTAATTTTCTATCATTCCATCCCTTTTCATCTAATTAAACCTCAAATCACTCCATCTTCCTCCCACTCATTATAATCCAAAAATTAAGAGAAAATTTTAAAGATAAAAATTTTTATTTTTTTATCATTCAAAATTGCATTTTCCTTTTAAAAAAATGCAAGTCCCAAGATAAATTAAATCCATTTATTTTATTAAATAAATAAATAAATAAAAAAATTATAATTTAATAAAATTGTGGTGGGATTTGTGGTTTAAATGAAAGATGGCACATGTGTTGATGTTCCTTGATGCGTACATGTTTGTTTACTTTAAAATCTCTTTACCATCCTGTAATCCTGGTGGGTTGTTGACGTCAATTCGAGCCTGGGACGCCCCTTGGAGGTAATGACCGAGCCAGTATTGACCTTAGGGACATTGAACTCCATTCCTAAACCCAATTCTACACCAACTACATCCACCCTATTCTTTTCTGGTATCCTGTTAACACTTTGACATCCCATGACTGCCACTCAGGGCCACGTGCGCTGCAAGCTATAAAGGACACGCGAGTAAAAGGGATGAAGGGATCAAAAAAACGAATTGAACTTTTACAGTTTTGCTATCCTAAATATATTCATGTTCTCCTAATGGTAAATCCGCAGCGAATTTAGCCGCAACCCTTTACAATTAATTCAAAAAAAAAAGTTCAGTCGAGTTGCAATTTTGTAATTTTTATACAAACCCCAAGAAATTCTTCGTTCTTCCAGAAACGAAAAAGAAAAAGAAATATTTTAAGGATGCAGGTAAAATATTTTTTTATGGATGAAAATGAAAAAAAAATTTTTGGAGTAAAATTGTATGCCGTTGCCCTTGTTGCTTGTACGATAAATGATACTCACAATGTGTTTAGGGTCTCAGGGGCTGCATTTCAATCCATTACTCTTACAATTTCTGCTTCCCTGATAC
>JAODAH020020764.1:0-10276 GCA_027574865.2 Coproporus ventriculus | reverse complement strand
GAAAAAAAATTTTTGGAGCAGGCAAAGTTCACACTCGTGTCATCATTCTCAAAAATTCTATACTTTTCATGCAAACAAAGAATAAAAGGTCATTCATAATTTTTCATAGGTACACCTGCAACTTTTTCATTTTCCCGGGTATGGAATTCCGGGCCTGGACATAGTCGTAACATTTTCACTTCCAATGACAGATACTATCGTTTATCTAAGAGAAGATCTAAGAATGTACTATTTCACAAAATATTTAATTAATTCTTTAGTCTACTTATATCACAAGCAAAGAATTTATAAAATGCATGTTAATTAATTTTTTACTTCTATCAAAGCTCTTTAAAAAAATGTGAAGTACACTGAAATATAATTTGATTTTATAAAATATCTCTAAGGCTACAGAGAATAATCAAATTTCCTTCTTATGTGAAAATGTATGTTTAATTTAAACATCAAACTAACATCTATTTGGAATAATAATTTAATTTCTAACCACTTTCCGGCATCTAAGTATTACTTAACATGCATTTGGAATGCAAATTCTAACTAAATTTCTAGCTGTCTTAATGTTCGCAATGTATCCGGTTACTAAACGTCGCAAGACATACAAAACTTGACACCTACCATAATCTCAATTTAAAGTGTATTAATAACCAACGAGGAAATTTCAAAATTAATTTCAACCGTAACAGAAACGCATCCAAATTGAATTATCACCGGATAACCAGCCACAAAATTGAGCATAACCACAAAATAATTGCACGAAAATTTATGAAGGAAACTTGGGCTTGATAATAAATTAGGATCCGTCATTAAACGGACCGCCCACCCCCGCAGCACCCTCAATATACACATTATAGTTTAATTAATATTTGACTCTACGTATTTCGCAATTCAAACATTTTCATAGGCACCATCCTCATTTACGAGTTATATAATTGATCCTTCCTGAATTCCTGAAGTCTGTTGGGGAAACAAAGAGCTATTAAGCAGCGCCTGAAGCGGAAACGGAAGGAGAGAGGGTGAAAAGAAGCGAGGGTGAGAGTGCGCGCGCGCGCGCGCTCGAACACGTTTCCTCAGTCTCGTGTTTGTTGCGACACGTGCTTCCGTTCGATACCTCTTTACATTAAAATGGTGAAGTGTACTCACCGTAAAGATTATATGGGGAATCAAGTTAGTATTCCATTTGAGTTTGAGACAAACAAACCTTGACAGTTCCTTTCATTTACTTCAAGCGCGACGATAAATTCACACACCTTTATTAAATACGACGAATTTTTTTACAAATTGTTGCAAATAAATATTTAATTGGAGTAATAAGCCGCAAACATTGGGTTTCTCTAATTTTACCTTTGAACAAAATTAATTTTCAATTCCTACAATATAATTGAAAATTAAGAAGCATTCATCTCAACATCTTTAGAAGATTTGTTTTTGCTAACATTCAGGAGATATTCCAGAAATTGTAAACCTAAAAAATAGAAAGTCTTCATTTTGAACGATTTTTCTTGATTAGTCATTAAGAAGTGATATTTGTAACCTCCATTTAAGTTGTCGATTATTGGGACAATTTCTTCGAAGGCATCTTCATTCTCGTCCTTGTGTACCAGCTATTTACAATGCTCTGGAGTAATGTAAAAGAAATCCCAAGATAAGTAATGCAAATCGCACAAGTGAAATCATGAGATTTTGGTTTTGGTGGACCAAAATTTATTTTAAAATAAACAATACTGAATTTTTTTCACCACGAAGAGATTACGATATATAAATTATTATTTACTTTAATTTAATTAAAAAAAACTTCTATAATTCAAACATTTCTGTTTTATCGATATTAATATCTTTTTTGAACTCCGCTTGGTCCCCTCGAGCAGGTAGAGAGTTCCTTCTGACAGGTATGGAAGATTCCATAGGCAGAAATATCCGCGTATGGAATTCCATACCCGGGAAAATGAAAAATTATGAAATGAAAATGTGAATGATCTTTTACTTTTTGCTTTCGTGAAAAATATAAAAGTTTTGAGGATGATGACACGAGTGTGAACTTTGCCTGCTCTGAATTTTTTTTTTCGTCGGACATATATCATTAGAAAGCTTGAAATTTGAACATTTTTAAACATTTTTTTTGCTTTGGACCCCCACAGATAACTTGCAAATTGCCAATAAAGTTTTTGGAAAATTGAAAAGTTTTAATTTCAATTATTATTTCTAGAAGGATCTTCAAAGAATCCTTTAAAAGCTTGAAGTCAAAGTCATTAGTGAATTTTAAAACAAACCCAGGGAATAATAATATTAATAATTATTTAATAATAAATCAGATCAAAGATTTGAAAGGTGACAACCTACATACAACTCTTAACTAGTAGCGCCATCTAACGTAAAAAAATAAAACTAAACTTTCATTACCTACAGAATTACCGGCATTACGATTTTAGTTGCAAAATTATGAACTGTTCAAAATTGTTCAAATTTAGTCTTAAAAAAAGAATATTTTAAGACCAATTGCGTAAAAAAAATCCGTTTTTTAACCGAGATATTTTAAACTAAAACATTTGAATTTTCGAAAATTTTATTGGTAATTTGCAAATTATCAGTGGGTGTTCAAAATTGTAAAAAAGATGTTCAAAACTGTTCAAATTACAAGCTTTCCAACGATGTATTAATAAACTATGTCAGTTGAAAAAAAAATTTCGTGCAGCCTAAGTTCACAGTCGTGATGATGACCTTTTTTAGCTTTTTCCATTAACCATACACCATTTTTCGAAAATGGTATTATCGATAACCTTTTTTCTTCTTCTTACATAATATTTCATAAAAGATCCATACCCTGGCTGTCGCCCTGCCCTCGAGGGCAAAGCACCTTAATTCGTTAAATTTTGCCACTTATGTGGACATATGCATTATCGAGCTAAAAAATTATTATTTTCTTCTTTAAAACAGGTTTGTTCTCATTAATCTGAAATTAAGAAATAATAAAAGTTGCAGGTTACATTGCTGATATTAGAAATTAACTTAAGTCTTGGCGTGTTTTAAAAACCTTAATGCTTATTAGTTTTTTAAATCAAGATTATGATGAAAGTGTAATAAGAAGCATTTGATTTAATTATTGCTAAGTAAAATAAAATGAAACAAAACAAAAAATTTTATTAGTGGTTGATTAAAGCAACGAAGCAACTTAGTTACTACTTAGTTATTACTTTGTAACCTCATAATCTAAAAATTAATGCTGAAAGTTAAGTCGTTTGAAGCTAAATGAGGGATCCAATATAAATTAAGACATGCGGCTCATCTTAGGATGTTATATCCTAGCATGAAATAAAGCATGAACCATTATTCCCCACACCCTTGCTTTTATTACACCCAAAGATTTAATAAAAAATAAAAATTTATAAATAATGAGCAATTGCAAGATGTATGATGTAAACATTCGAAAAATGTTCCAAAGCGAAAATTACATTTTAATGGCTATACCAGCTGATGTATGTTAAGTTTGGGGATTAAAAATTGCATTTATATACTCCAGCTGTTCCCAATAAGCTCTTCGCCTCGCATTTTAATTAACTTCGCCATACACAAGTTTTAATCCCTTCAATAAAACTCCTCAACATACGAAATTTACGGATGCGAGGCTTCTGAACAGTTTATAATGCTTTCATATTTTTTAACATTATATCTAACTAACTTCTATAGGATTCTTAATTTAAATTTTCATTAAAAAACTGAAAATATTTTTTATGAAATGTATAGAGTGTCTTTGTAGAATTTTTCTTTCAACCCAGCTCGGGTTATTATCAAGCGGCAAGAATCCGATGAGTGTACCAATCATTGCACACTTCTGGGCGGTAAAATGCAAATTGGGCAAACTTTTGCCTTGAATAAGCTCTGAAATTTAAAGTGTAACGTTGACGTTAAATTAATTTTTATTGTCCAAACAAATATACAAACGAATTTGTTACTTGATAATTAATTTTCTTAAAAACTACATCCTAAAGTTAGGAATAATAGTTGATTCTTAAGCATAAATGAGATGAGATAAGTTTCAGCATTTAGTCTACACACACAATAAACGTCCATCTAAAACTTTTAGTTGTATATCTGTAGAATTGAATTGTCTGGCTATATTTTAAGTTCACAGTAACAATAATCCTCTTTCATAAACAAAACCGATTTTGTTTGGAATTTCCGTGGTGAAAAATACGGACGCGACGCGTAATATGTAATACCGCTTTAAAACTATTTTTCCAAAGTTGAATTTTATTTTTCAACGTATTCATACGTTCCGGTAATCTACAGTATTCGTTGAGTACTGCAATAAAAAGTAAAAAGTATGCAACAACATTGCTTTAAAATAGTCGGAAAAACGTTCATGTACATGCACGGGATGCTGGAACGTATAATGCAACAATAGAATTCTATTATTCTTCCGCATATAGAACGCAACGTTTATTGATGAGACTAATTAATTTTCCGAACTCTGCGCTTTCGCGAATTGATCCATGAATTTACAGTAAATTTTAATACAGATCAATTCAGATTTATTAACAGTTTAATGCTGATTTCCAGATTAGATTACATTTTGTGTTTCCTTCCTTTCCATATTTCGAGTTGCATTATACTCTTATCGCTTAGTATTTCTGGGATTTCCTGAGTTGTATTTGTTTGTGGTTGAAGTTGTTACAGTCATGGAAATGAACTAATCTAGGTTCGAAATGGGTTTTCTTGACGATGGTCATCAGTGGTTGATATCCATTGTTGAGTTTCAGGTCCGCTAGTGCAATTCATTTGCATACCTCGATGAGATTTTCAGGAAAATCTTGCCGTGCGCTTGATTACATCGTAGACGATGTAAATGCAGAACCAAAGAAAGTTAATTTATGTTATTAAATTAGAGTTTTTGTTTGTAATGTCCGCAGCTTTACATTTAAATAACAAGTAAGTAGATTTATGGTATCCAGAACGATACAAAATAATCAATTGAAAGCTGACATTTCGTTTTACCAAATTTATAGGCCTATTTGGCAGGGTACACTGGTGCACACATTTTAACACTGAAACATCACATGGCCCTCTTACACAATTACGATTATATATCTTATTCTTTTACTGTTTATATATATAAACATTAAATTCTAAATTTAAGGATAATCATATCCTTAGGTGTAAGTAAATTTTTAATAATTAATTTACAGATAAAACCAGCTGAGAATGCTCATCTAGCATTACGATACACAGAACAAATGGAAATGGCTAATTCTGAAAAATTATAAAAGACCAAATCAGAGCCAGTTGAGAATGCCAAAACGAACTTGAAATTAGAACAAATTAGTAAGGCGATAACAATTTTCCTTCTTATCCCCTCCGCTCTGCTAATATTTCAAATTATATTAAAATTTTTACAGCATTCATTTTATTTTTATAGGTCAGCATACAACAACAAGCTTCATTACAATGTTATTGGGTGGATGACAGATAACATAACCTGCATTGAAATATTTCAACTTCATTATTTTTGACAAAACAAAAATTAATGGCTTAAAATTTAAATAAAAATCGATTTGGAAGAATTAATTTTTTAGATGTCTGAGTTTTTTATTTCGATTTGTTAAATTTTCAATTTCTTGACTTAAAAAAATTATAATTTTCCATATAATGAAGCAAAAATTATTTTGGAGGTTGGTACAATAATACCAAACTACACAATCGATCTATTTTTAAAAGTTGAACATAAATCTTTCAACTTCATTATTTCTTTTTTTTATCGTTTAAAGCCCTCGGAGTTAATTTATTTTGGTTTGTGGGTTATGGCAACTTATGAAGGACAATCAATGAAACGATTTATGTTACATTTAAAATCATGTAGTAGGCAAACGTTTTGGTGACTAGACCTGTCACCATCCTCAGTCACCAATGATAATTTATTATAAATTAATTAATTCTTANCAAATTATTTTCTTATTATACTAGTTACTACTTTAATACTCGTACCATTAAATTTTCCATGAAATGGAAGCGTCTAAAGGTGTCTTTATGAATTAATTTGAATTTAAAAAAATTTCAAATAATTTATTTCAAGATGTAATATAATTATGAGGATGTAAAACTTCTTACAGATTTTATATATTCATCCATTTTCTTTTGATTTTCACAACTAATCACATCATTTTTTGAACTAATACATTTTATTTCCGTAGTATAATCCAAATAAAGGTAGTAATCTATTTTACATTCACATACTACAGGATCAGGTGCTCCCGAAGGAAGAACAGAATAAATCACTTTTGGATTTACGCATTGTACTCCAGATTCACTTTTGATTGGAACAAAACCCTTTTGGCACTTGCATTCATCCAAATTGGTTTCAGCAGTAAAATCATGTTTTTTAAATATTTCTTCAATTTCTGGATTTATACAAGAAACATATTCATTTTTCTTAGCATTGTAGCATTTTAAAATCGCCCTATGATTTTCATCAAAAATTGGCAAAATTTTGTAATTGGTTGGACATTTACATTCCGGATAATGAGGTGTACTGCAAGGCATTTCTTGTATATGACCTTTCAAAAAACATAAGTCAGCACCAATACATTGATAATCGGTGGGGCAAAGACAATTATGTGCACTAACAATTCCAATCCAAAACGCTAATAAAGAAATAATCTTAAATTCTGCCATACTAAAATTAAAATTTTGTTTAATGAAGAAGAAATAATTTTTTTAACTTACTTGAAAAGAAATAATAAAACTGGATTTAAAAATTGTTTGTGCAATCCTTATATAAGTTCGCCATTGCACGTCATATCCTTATCTAAAAAAATTTGAAAATATTAAAAATTATAATTTCTTTTTGTGACCAATAAATTCTAAAAATGTTTAAATTGCTAGAAATTTATTTTATTGAGACTTATTCATTTACTATTTTGTAATTATGCATCTAGAAGGTATAATATATTTGCTGATAAAAATAATAACAGGGAGAAATAGCTGTATTCATAATAATTTAAATTTTTTGATGTTATGTTAATTTGAGGTATACGATTCAAGGTTAAATTAAATAAACAAAATCTATATTCAATTTTCTTCACCTTCATACTTAAAGTAGAACACTTAATGCAAAGAAACTTCATTACTATAACATGATGTCATAAATATTTTATTACCCGGTTTATTATATGTAATTTTTGACATATTTTGATAACAAACTATTCTAACGTCATAACTAGAGTTTCAAAGGAAATTTCATCCAGATAAACTAGTCATTGAATTATTGAACTATATCTCTAACATTTAACATTTTTTATTTTAACATTTTCACAATACTTTGTTAAGTACTTGTTATGCTGTCTAAAGTTCTAAAGTATATAAAGGTTACACGAACAGTTTTTCCTTTTATTTTATAATGAAATACCGAGTTTTAGTTAATTATGAAAATATATTTTAAATTTCCTTCAAAGTTCATATTAAAAATAAAAATAAAATATAAAATTATAAAGAAAAAATAAGAATACAAAGTAAAGGTAAAGATAAAACCGGAAATTAATAATTCCTTACACTAGGTTCCCGATTTTAATTAAAATTCATTTCAGTAATTTTTTCCACGTAAAACAAAGAGGTCATCCACGGATAAAAAGTTGATGCTTAGAATTATAATTTCTTACTTGTTTAAATTAATTTTCGTTTTGAAATATATTTAAACAATTATCTGAAGCATTTGTACATACAGTAATTACATAGTCGGCTGCATTAATTTGTATAATCAATACACAAAATTTAATATTCATTTGGGACATGTATGGCTCAGGATGTTATTTGATTATGAATTATTTGTTTGGGTGAATATATTAATTTTAACTAGTACAGGAAAGCCGATTATATTCAATTTTCATTTATAAAAACATCATTTTCATTATGTAAAGCTGTGTTTATAATGAATACAAGTTTCTCTACGTGAATGCAAATGCGCTTTTCTCAGATAAATTATCTATTAAAATGTTATCATTTGTTTCTAAACTATTTATTTGCCATATTTCTACATTCTTTCAAATTTTTTCGTATTTACATTTAACTTTTCATCTCTTCTAAACTTTTAATTTTCAAATTTTACAACTTCCGATTTTTTATTTTCTTATTTTTTTTAATTCCCCATCATTTCAACCTCTCGATTCTATAGATTTTCTTTAAATTTCAACTTATTGAATATTCATCTAACTTTTCTTATTTATTTTTTTATTCTTCAATTAAAATCAATTGAACTAAAGACAAACTCGAAAAATGAGATTATTTCTCTTTCAAATTTATCTTATTGTTTATAAATTATAATCTTACAAGAGGGAAATCGAAATATGCAAGTCAATCTCATCATGAGCTTTTCCATTCCATCTTCCTTTAATATTTATTTGGAAATTTTCATGAGGGACCGAAACCGATCTGTAAGTAAACTCCCTTACGTGATTTACGATCGCATCGGCATCACAGAAAGAGGCCTGATAAAAAAAGGGAACATCGAGTAGAGCGAGAGGACGAAGAGGACACACATAACACAAGCACGGGTCTAACCCCTCAGACCTATTTCTGAGATTGACATTTCATACGCCAATTTATTTGCCTCAATACCTTAAAGTTTACTATCTGTGCTTTTATAGCTACGCATTGTTTTTTATATAAGGCCTTTTTATATATTCAAAGGAAACGAAGGAAAATAACGTCTGCAACGAAAATATACATTAAAGCTTTGAGGTTGAAAATTTCATTATAAAAATAATTAGACATATAATCTTTATGCGCAACAGCAATAAAACTTTAAAAAGTAGAGGGAGTGCAAGAGAAAATGTATTAAAAGGGGTTAAATATCAACATATCAAAATTACAAAATATAAAATATTAAATTTGATTAAATTAATCTACAGGTCGTTCAGTTTGTTATGAAAAATTTAGTTATTATTCAAAATGGTTCGTATTGAAATTCTCTACCAATCCCTCTAGTCGGAAATTTAGTTCTAATTTTTTATAATTTCAGAAAATAGGTATTTATTGTTAATTGAATATTCAGAAAATGAGAATAAAATCAAAATATTAATCAAAAATTTTGTCTTACTTGGTTCTTTAATTAAAATTATACATTTATGTTTTAATTTTTTTCGTGTTCTTATTTAAATAAGATGCAGCAACAGTATAGAACCAAAAGCTGCATATAAAAGAGAAAATAAAAAATGCAGCCGAGTCTCATTACATTCTTGTGTACGTTGCAGAAAGAGGTAAAACTGAGTCTCTGTAGTTACAGAAGCGGGTAAAGCTGTGGCGCGATTCAAGTTTTATTGAGCAGTCAAACTTCCACCATATCGCGTAATGCAAATAATGAAATTGTTATTTTTAGTTCACTGCTGTATATATTACCCTTTTAAAAAGTTTCCCTCTTCTACAGCGGAGAGTTCATATTTCTTTTCTAGATTAAAAATATGCTACTCAATTTTACTTTCAAATTTTTCCTCAGTCCGACCATCTACCTACTCCATAGTGAGAGAACGTTTACCAACTTCCTTGAATAGTTTTAGTTGTAGTTTATGATAAATTGACTTCATTTTCGTTCAAGCTTCACATTTTTATTTTCTTGCTTAAAACTTAATGAATGTTTGAAAAGCAGTAATTTATACCCCTCTCTCTTTTTTTTTTGTTCCAGGTGAGTTACACATTTTAAACTCGGGTGATTAATGGCGGAACTTACTGTAAGTAGTAACAAATTTATTGGTGCAATAAATATTTTAGAAGAAATCGTAGTGCTTCGCAAACAATAATATATAAATCCTTCCGGTATCATTTATATGCATATATTTGAATTCAGGGCACTTATACAAAACAGAAAAGGAGAAGAAGGAAATAAACGACCTTAATCTATAACAGATGGATCGTGAAAATAAACCGAAAACAAAGATATACTCGGGCGTACATCTATATCCATTATAATGCAAAATCGAATCCATTTATAGTCCAGATTTATTTACCGTGGCGACCTCTGAACAGGGATGAATCTGTCGCAAAGGATCGGCCCTTTCTATTTCTCGGTCGAGTCACCTCGGTCTACCTGATTAGGAGTGTATATCTTTACCCCTCTTACCCGCGATATTGTCATTATTCTCCATAGACGGTGATAAAAGTAGAAAGCTATTGTTTATATCCTCATATATCCTGCTTATATCTCCCGCGAGGCATCGCAACAACTTAGTGCTTCTTACATATTTAATCTACTGCGGAATTATAGCCGCGTTTAATATTTATTCCCATTATCAAGCTT
>JAODAH020020755.1:0-62673 GCA_027574865.2 Coproporus ventriculus | reverse complement strand
GGTGTATAGTAATTTTAAACCAGATACACGCGAAGAATTGACTGACCATATAGTTGAAGCTACTAATTCTCTAAAGAATGAATTGTCAGTAATTACCTGGCAACATTCTATAACTCGAAAGATAGCTATATGTACAGAAAATGGCGATTCTCATTTTGAACAGTTGCTGTAATTTTGTGTTAATTAGTTATCCATTGACGAATAAATTTTATTTTTATCATTTTATTTTTTAATTTCTTCGATATCTCCGAAACAAATAGAAATTCATCTTTAGGTCACTAAGTTTGTCGGTCGAGTCGTGGAACTCCCTTTATATTGTTACAAAGATCTGAGTATCAAATTTTAATAATTCCCAAAATTATTAGATTTTTTTATTGTAAAAATGAAGCATTAACAAATAAAAGAAAGAGAAGACAAGAAATTGTAAATTGGAAAATTAGGTATAGAAGAACACACCGAGAATAGTTAACAGAAAAAAAGATCGTAAAGATAGTAAGAGTTAAAAATGAAGTAGAAAAAGAAAAATGATGTAATAAGTTAATAATAAAAACACAAAAAGAGAAATGAGCTGCTATTATTTCTAGATCAATGAACAAAACTCTAAAAGATTTCGAATGTCAAACAATGGTTGAGAAATATAACCAAGAAATATTTAAAAATAACTTTTACCCTTGAATTGCGGGACCAACGAATAGAACAAATTTGGTAAAATTTATAGGGGTGGATACCTTTGGGAATTTCCCCATTGCAACGTCACTGTTCGCTAGCGTTGCTCCCGCGTGATTTTATTATAAAAAAAAAACTCTAAAATCTTACTAATGATCCAGGGAACAATCTGACTTCATTAATTTAAAAATAAAAGTCCGGAAGACTTCACAAACAAAAACAAATAATCAAAAGAATTTCGTTCAGTATTTAACTTTAAAATTGTTACAAAATATTTTAAGTTGATTAAATCGGTTGTAATTTTAAAATTAATACAAAACAATGAAGTTTTGGGAAGGGAGGTACGTCTTTGTTGGAATTTTTGTTAATTTAATTTCTAAACAAAATTAATTAGAACAGAATCAATTGTTTGCTATTTCAGCGGTGTTTCAAGAAAGAAAGAATTGGGCAATTTTGTACTAGCAGGAGTTAAAAGGAAATACGATGCCACTTCATATGAGAGTTCTTAATGAAAAAGTTGATGGCTCAATATTTTCTTAAAACGAAAAGTTTCTTTTATAATTGAAAGCAATTTTATTGAAATGTATAACTTACAGGATAAAAAGCGAATGTGGGAAGTAAACCATCGAGGCACTTGGTTTGGTTATAAGACAAAGCTATGGATACGCTTTGACGCTTTAGGCTATGACCCGAGAATCTAGCAAATTCTCTACGCAGGATAGAATTTCCAATATATTTTTATATCATCTCCTTTTTTTGTATCAACCATGTTAAAATAAAATTCTTACATTATTTTGGCAACAGCAGCATTTTTAGTTGTGATTGTTGAGGATTTAATAAATTTATAAAGCAACTTTTATAATAAAGCTTGATATTTTTCAATTAATAACCTAAAAAAAAGAACTGAGGTTCAAAACAGAAATTTACGGGAAAAATAAAACGTTTATGATAAAAATATGAATGAGAAAAGAGAAAATAAATTAATATGTTTTTGATTAATGCTTGGAAAAATTTTAAATCAATAATCTCGTGTAACTAATCGATATTTTCTTTTCCTTTTCATCTTTTAGAATATATTTAATTTAAATTTCTCCCCAAAATCTTTATCATGTGATGCAGGAATTTTTATACAGTCTTCCCTTTTTTCCTTTTCCCCAATAATAAAAAGTAATTTTAACGCGAAAATATCACATCGAATAAACGAAATAAGAAAGGTTGATGAATCACTGAATTCTTTATGTAGAAATCGCTGGAATTTTTTGATAAAATTTTATTTGTTACTTAAATGTTAAATCACAACTTGTGCCGTATTCCCTTCTACATACACATTCACAAACTTTACTGTATAAAGAGGAAGGATAGCAGTTTGTTCGATTGCGGGATACCACTATCCTGGTCTGAGGAAAGGACGAAACGTGCACGACGCCGAGGTGTGGTCGATCTGCTTTCTTGCAGTCTGCTTCCTCAAAAAATTAATTATTGATCTGCATTCTTGCAGACTGCTTCATTTAAAAATCAATTAGCAGGCGTCGCGCTAATTGATTAAAAATAAATATGAATATATATATATATATATAAGTTATTTTTAAATATTTCTTGGTTAAATTTCTCAACCATTGTTTGACATTCGAAATCTTTTAGAGTTTTGATCATTGATCTAAAAATAATAGCACCTCTTTTCTCTTTTTGTGTTTTTATTATTAACTTATTACATCATTTTTCTTTCTCTACTTCATTTTTAACTCTTACTAGCTTTACGATCTTTTTTTCCGTTAACTATTTTCGATGTGTTCTTCTATACCTAATTTTCCAATTTACAATTTCTTGTCTTCTCTTTCTTTCATTTGTTAATGCTTCATTTTTACAATAAAAAAATCTAATAATTTTGGGAATTATTATACTCACATCTTTATAACCATATACAGGATGTTCCACGACTCGACCGATACTCTTAATGACCTAAAGATGAATTTCTATTTGTTTCGGAGATATCGAAGAAATTAAAAAACAAAATGATAAAAATAAAATTTATTCATCATTGGATAACTAATTAACACAAAATTACAGCAACTGTTCAAAATGATAATCGCCATTTTCTGTTCATACAGCTATCTTTCGAGTTATAGAATGTTGCCAGGTAATTACTGACAATTCATTCTTTAGAGAAAATTAGTAGCTTCAACTATATGATCAGTCAATTCTTCGCGTGTATCTGGTTTAAAATTACTATACACCCGAGGTTTGAGGCAACCCCACAGAACCACCTCGTCCTATCCAACTTTCCGCAAAATTTTCATCAAACAGCATCACTTGTCTCCAAAAATGTGGTGGTGCCCAATCTTGCTGGAAACATATACCACGACGAGTTTCCAGAGAAATATCTTCCATGTAATTCGGCGATTCTTCTTCCAAAAAGTGCTGGTAAGTTTCTGCACTAAGACGTCCTTCAAAAAAATGAGGCACAATAACATGAGATGATTATTTAACAAGCTGCACCACACGTTGATGAAAAAACGATGTTGGTGGCTAACAAATTTCTTCTATATCTTCTAAACAAATAGGAATTCATTTATAGGTTATATAACATTTTTTGATCGAAATGTCGGTCGAGTCATAGATTACCCTGTATATAACTACAAATTATTAGCCTTTTATTTATTATAAAATAACAGAAACAGGTGGTATAATTATAAAAAAAAAACAAGTTTAATCACGCAATTAAATTATTTGTATTAAATCAACTGTAACAAAATGTAATTATGTTGTAACATGATTGCAGGGAACGTAATGTTTTTCTTCGATGTTTAAGCAGTGCACAAAGAAAAATCAATAGGGAACTAGAAAGAAGGTCCAACAGAATAATATTTACGGAATGAATTGCAAAAGAGAAAAACTTCTACATCCTTGTTCGAAATTAACATACTTTTTTCTCACTTTGATAAAATAAGGGGCCACTAAATTCAAGAATTTAAAACTAACTTTATTCGATCCAGGTAATCAATAATTTCCACATTCTTATTCGAAATAAATTTTGTTTAAAACAAATATTCATAATTAAAACAAAATTCCAAAATCTATTTATGAATTTTAATTAATATTTACGTATTGAATGTAATATTTTAATATAGAATTGGTTTGTGGCGTGTTTTAATTTGTTTATAAGTGAAATGTTTAATTTAAAACACAAAATTATGTTAATGGAATTTTCAATAATATTTGTTTTTCAAATGGAATTGAAACAATGCAGATTTATGAAGTTTATAATTGTATAAAATGATTTATTTGTTGGTTGGAAATAAATTTATGTGAAATAATAATTAAATTAATTGATTGATACTACGATTTAGAAAATAAAAAAAAACGTGTAGGTTTACTAATTTTAGAAAGAAATATTTTACACGATTAAAATAAATTCTTGTATCCACCCTCTGTTTTCGTGGTCTTAAAAATCAATAGTTCCTTCCTTTTGTCTATATCTATAATTCCTAATCCTTGCCACAGAGCACAAATACTAACATTTATTTTTTTTTCTGGTATAGCCACTCTATTTATTATAGAAGCGATTTTTTATGAGTTTTATAAAACAGATTTACCTTTAAGTTCTATTGGTTTGTTTTTCAATAAGTAGAAAAGATATTGGAACATTTTAATTATTTTTTTTATAATAATAGTATGAGGATTAATGACAGCTAATGTCATTAGTTCGCATACTGACCTACAGATGATCAAATACAAATTAATAAATTAATACAACACAATGAGAAAATACATAAAATGAAAAACAAAGTTGCTTCACCTGTACCCGATTAGAGTTTGCAGAAGAGGTTCGTTTCCCGAAGGAAACCCAGTAGAGTCTTCTCCCGGTTTGCATTCTAAGATAAGGTATATGCTGGATTTTCAAGGAGATTGTGCAGTTCTCGAGGACGTGGAAACTGCTTATATTTATCTAGAACATGTTGCATGATTAGTACCGCATTGCAACTATCGCACATCGAATGATCTTCTTCAGACGGTATGCAACCTGACGAAAGGTTAGTGTTTTCTAGCCTTAACGAGTAAGAACCATACATTCTTTCCGCATAAGTCCCGACTACGAGAATGTGTAGCGCACAGTCGGTTCGATTACCTTCAATTTACTAACCACAATGTGCCGTTCCTCTAGCTAAGCCGACGTCGAGACAAAGACGTATGTTTTGCCATTATCACTTATGGTAGCTTGTGCAAAATAACACAAAGGTGTCCTCGGGGTTTGTCGTAGAAATGCTTTGAATAGCACTCAGTGAATCAAAACATAAGAGGATTGTATTGCAGAAGTTATTTTCACTACAGAGTCTTAATGCCCACCAGATGGCATAGACCTCGGCCGTGTAAATACTCGAAGAAGAAGGTAAGGGCTGGAAATACATGATATTTAATCGGACGCACGCGCTCTCTACCCCGCGTCCGGTTATTCACCGACAGAATAATCATTAAGGAGGGCAAAGAATGGGCCCAAAGGATCTTCGAGCTAGAGTTAGCTAAAGACATATCTAAATATTTATGTCATATTAATAATAAGTTACAACTAACCAACCAAGTGTTAAAGCTATGGATACATCGGGTTCCAGATTTTTCAATCTATACATTTAGACCAACCAATTCGGTGTAACTCCGTTTCATTCTGTACGCTCTCTCTGATCAAATAATTTTGTTTTCTCCGGCCTATGCATCGATTTCTCTAACTGATAACCAAGAAAGATTGTTAAGTAAACAAAAAATCAGAATGAAATCTCACAATAATCGATGCAGTGTAACCACTTCAGGCGCAAAAAAAATCTTGATTCCTATTTGGTCATATTTAGCAGAATAAACACAGATTTCAATGTAACCGAATCATAACAATATCCAGTAAACGAAAATATATATAACTGTTCATATACAAATAAAGTATATAAGGTATACAAATCCTTTATATGTTCTATATTTTTAAAATAATTTAATAATTTAATTAAATTAAAACTATTTTGGATTATTTTATTTCTGTCATTTCCTTAAATAGAAAATTTCATTCTATTAATTTTATGTACTTAATTGATTCTACCCACGCTATAATTCTTTTATGGTTTTAATGATTAGAACGAAGTTTCATTATGGATTTTTTTTTCCAAGAATAATCTAAATTTCTGTAAATTCAATTGTTTAAAAAGTATATTTAATTTTTTTGTAAAATTGATAATTATAATTTTATAAATACCTAAAAACAGAAATCTTACAATTCATGTTAATAAATACTCTCGCATGTGAACGTACAAAAAAATAAATTAATCTTGAGCAAATCTTGGAACATGTCAAATTATATTTCATTACGAAATACAAATCTGGAAAATATATTTTTTCTGGTAAGTGTTTATATTTATATATCTTCATCGCAATACAAAATATGAATACAGAAACGGAAAAAAAATAAATTACAATATGTAATGTAGGTATATTGAGATATGAATTTTATTGAGTTTATTTCAAGTCAACACAATTCCAAAATCAAACAATCGTGGGGGTTAAATATAAAATTTGCAACATATTGTTGTGAATTTCCACAGCAAATAAGTTAAAAGTAAATAACAAACACGTCTTTTCTAAATAAGTTCCTAAAATAAGCTTGACAATTGATGTTTGTTGAAAATATGCTTTTGTTTGTACCCATAAAGAAAGGTGTAAGAATGAAAACTTTAGTAGTGGCAATTGAAAATAGTTATTCGGAGTTAAATGGCTGCATCTTTGTTTTCTTCCGGCTTATTCTTCAGATTGAATTGTGGTACAATCTATTATCACCATCCAACCTCGAATAAATAAATCTTGAGAGGTAAAATACGTATGGAATTATAGGTTGTTTACAGTCTGCCAGTTTTCTATAGAAAAATCGATTGAATACAAAAAGAAAACATATAAATTATATTAAAAGTTTATTTTAATTTCTATTGTATAAAGAATTAAATTTAGGCTCTACATATTGGTGAATGCGCCGGGTAAAATATTTTAATTCTAAAAGCTTGTTGCATTTCCTAGAGGAATTGTGTTTTTCTTAATCTTATATATATATTAAAATAATTTTCAAATATTAATACTGCAGTCACAAGATGAATGAACATTTTATATAATACAAAAATTAATTAACAGCCGTTCAATATAATAATTAAAATAAATTTTAAACATTATTATTACTAGAGTATGAAAATAGTTAATATTGCACCTACATCAATTAAATGAAAAAAATTCTGATAAATATTTAGTAATAAAAAATATTTATGATTTAAAATTTTTACTTTTATTCCCAACTCAACTTATGAAATATCCTATATTATTATTCGAAATAATTAAAATTTTAGCACGCAATTAATATTTTATAGGTCATAATTTTCTTATCACAAAACATACGATAAACGGCTTTGTGAAAAATATATGAAACAAAGAGGCGTGGCAATATTTTAGCATGGTGATAAGCAAATTCAAATAATCAATGAATATATTAATTCAACAGTTTAAATTAAATTTTAAAACAAACTTTTAGAGAGTTTATAAACTTATTTAACTTTTGAACAAAATTATTTATGTATTATATGTATTTAAAAAAAAAATTAAAAGTTTAATATTTATTTTATACATTAACTTCAATTGACAATTTTAATTTATAATTTTTATTTTATTACATTTATTATTGAATTGTTTCATCTTGTTTTATTAATACAAAATGGCCAATTTTACTGAAATACTTACCAAAGCTACAGTTTATGAGATACTTACTTCAAATTTGGTTTACAATCATATATTTTGTAGTAGAAATTGCCTACCAAATTTGAGCCAAATCGGTAACATTTCACCTAAACTTGTATATAACGTTTTATTAATTATCCTAAGCTAATTAATTTTTTGAGGAAGCAGTCATCGTTTATCATTGTTTTTATCATTTAGTTTAGTTATTTGTGAGTTTGTAAAATTAAAATTTTCAAATAAAGATTTTTTGTGTATAGTATGACTAGATTATCTGTTAATTTATAGCTGATTTTGTAATGATTTTCATTTTCAATTAACCAATTTTTTTATATATAATATTCCTATATTATGTGATTAACGATGTCCGGAGCCACTTTTTCAACTTTTTTGTTAGCAGTGTCTTTCATTGATACGCGAATCATTTGGTTACAAATTCATGAGTTTGAGCGAACTAAAAGCTGTTTTAAGCTTGCCTCATCTATTTCCACATTTTTTGTGAAAGTTTTCGCTTTAAAATGCGTATTAATCCAGCACGATTGAACACAAAATTAATGCTTATGGATATTGATTTTTTCACGTTATATACATATAGTCATTGGATACGTATAACATAAATTCAATTTGATCTACCAAATACAGGATTATTTTCGAAAACGACATTTAATTTATAGATCAAAGTACAACTAATAAAGGAAAAGTATATCAAATCGAATTTAGAAGGACATTATTAGATTTTTTTTTGTTTGGCATTACATTTGTAGGGTGAAATAATTTGGGAAACAATTATTAAAAATTAGAAACGGAATATTACATTACCTTTATAAAACCTGGCGTTTAATTTGAATTTTTTTTGTTTGTAAATCAATTATCTGGTTTACAAAAATAAATAAATATCTGAATTTTCAGGATTTCAGGCAATATTCACTTTAATTTTTAAAAGGGATTTTTTTGACAATTAATTACTTGTTTATAAAGCCATTGTATATCCGGAAACAGATGGAGTAACATTAAATTAAAATATTTTATTGCTGGATTAATAAAATTCAAATATTCAAATCGTACTAATAATAATAAATTAGTAAATTATTTAAAACTTGGGGATTATAATTGCAATTATATTATATATAAAATTTATTATACCGCACTATATTTCCATGATTGTTTTAATAATAATTTAATTCCATTGCAATAAATATTACACTTACTTGAACTGACACAGGGATGAATATATTTTTTATAAAGAAAATGTTTCCCTTGAGCGATTTTTATTTGTGGTCTTAGCAACTTTGCAAATATTATGCAATTATAACAGAACTCCGTTATACTTTTCCGCTCATTAGAAGTATTTAAATAATAATTAATACTTCACAAATTTTTAACTTTTTTGTGTGTTGAAGCTTGAAGCTTTCGTTGGATAACAAATGTACAACTACGTACTTCTTAAAAACCTGCATAATTAAAAGAGTTTTAATACTTAAAATTCCAAGAATATATTCTATTACTTGTTACTTTTTAGTTTACAAATTCAAAACTACGGTAACTGAAAAACTAGCTTCCCTAGAGTCCCGTCGAAGTGTTGTCCTCAGGTGGTCCGCAAAGTAAATAAACGTTGAAGGATTAAATCAACTTGGTACTTCAGGTTTTATTCACATTTTGTATATTCTTCCAATTTTGTATGTCAGAATAATTTAAATAAATCAAATCAAAACAACTTTCTTCGTTTTAAAAATCTTTACAATTTTATTGAAGATTTTATTTTATAATAACATGATTTAATATAAAATAATATTCTACTGCAACTGATAAATAAATTTAAATTTTAAATTTTTTCGGTTTTCATTAATAAGTTTCATACAATTTTTTTGATTATAAGTGGAATGAAGATGGAACGATTTGCAGTTTGATTAGTTGGAAAAAGATGGTACACTTGAAAATTGGAGATTTCGATATTTTATTCATAATTTTCAGGTCACAATTAGTGGAAATGAGATGTAACATTAGTTACTAACGTTTTATTTAACTTTTATAAGTTGGTATATAACAACAATAAGCTTCAAACCGTGCTTAACGGATAAAGTAACCTGCATTGAAATAATTCAACTTCATTATTTTTGGTAAAACAAAAATTAATGGCGCAAAATTTAAAGAATTTCTAAAACCATGTTAGATGTGTACAAACCTTACAATAAAACAATGAATTTTTTTTTAAATTGTCAGATAACAAAAGAAAACGTAATAAATTAATCAGCAATTTAAAATTCATATTTTCAATTAATTTTTGTTTGAAAAAAAAAAATTTCTAATTAAATAACTTTTCACAACCTTCCATTGAAGGGTTGCTTTTTAGATAGTCGGCGAGATGATGAATTTCTTTTGTGGATGTAATTAAAATTTCCATATTTGTTTTGTGAATGCTGCGGTTTTGACTGACTATCTTTTTCAACTCTCGTAATAATGTTTTTCAAAGCTTCCATATTAATATCTCGCTTCTAATTTATCCTTAAATTACGCTTTAATATCACCACAAAGATATATAGTTAATAAAATAAAATAACCGGAAAGTTTTGATGTGGCTGCCAAAGATTATTCCCTCCTCATTTATTATTAAAAAGATCCAACTCTTGTTTTGTTTGTTTGCAATTTACTTGATTGATGTAAATAAAGTACAGAAATTGAATTCTTGTTTTTAATTCACTTAAGGGATTAATATAAATTGCAAGAAATATTATAACGTCAACGGTTAAAAGTTGCGAATACAATACAAAACAAAATTTAACTGTCTAGACTGTACTAATCCCTCCAATTTTAATAGGTAAGCTTTACATTTTTTTTGTCAGAATAACTTCGATATGTTTCATTGCAACACATTTATTTAATTATAAATTAAAGTTGATTACAAAAATAAAAGTTAATCGTCCATTCCACCCTCATTGTTAATTAAATGTCAGCTAATAGGCGCCATTTAAACTTTAATGTTAGACTATAAATTATTCAGAATTGCACGTTTAATTATTCAATTATATTATATATAAGTTATATATTTTTTAATCTGATTGATTTGATATATTTATAGAAATATATTTAGTTAACTATTGGATAATATATGTAATTAATTTTATTTAAAATTAGGCGCAATAATAATTATCAAATTGTATTACATCGAATCATAATAATTAATTCATTATACCCTATGCAATATTTATCTGAACATTTCAATATCATGAAATTAATCCATATTTATATAATTTAGATTTTACTGTAAATATATTACACATATAAATAAAATGTATTTTAAATAAATTAACTTAATTTTAATGAATAGGTGAAATGTTCTCTAATAGAAAAATATTTTTATTTATTAAATCAATTATTATTCACTTTTATTTTCATTTATTTGTTTCCTAAATAATGAAGTTTCTTGTTTCATTATTTGTTTTCTTCTTTTTCTTCGTGTAAGATCGTCGGTTAATGATGCTCACTCAATAAACCATCATATCACCGATGATGTCGACATTGTTACAGTTATCGGATATGAGTCCTCCATCTTTCTCGTCTCTTTGCCACACGTGTGCAGCAATAAATTGAGACTCCTATTAGTTCAGTTGTTTGGTTTATGTACTATAGTAGTGAAAGATCTCTTTCCGTCAACTTTTCCTTGGATATTAAAGGTCTATTTATATTATAACCTACAGAGTACGGGACTACACTCGAAGTTTTTACTCTCCTCATTCCTGTTAGTTTGGTATCTGTTTCTGAAAGAGGAGAAGTGTTATCTGCAAAACTTAAATAACTAAAATTTGTTAGTTTCTTTCCTCTTATGTAGATACTGCCTTCCTAGTTGTTAGTTGTCTTTCGAATAATCTATTCCCCGCAAGAGAACGCATCCCTATCGTATGCCTCTATAAACGTTAAACTCGTTACTAAGATTTTCCTGCAGACTAAAAACAGAATTAGACGAGTGATGTAATTGCCAAGTATGGCAATATTTGTGTACTGGACAAGTATTTCTAGTGTTCTAGTCAAACATTGTTGCTCATTGGCCTTGAACAAGAATAGGCGCTTACACGACGTTGCTCATCTCATTGTAACAATAAGCCAGGACCCTGTTGTCACATTACTCTTTGCGATATTGGAAAATAATCTTAAATCGACTTAGAAATTATTCAAAAATAAGTTAGGTCAGATGTAGTGGCAAATTCATTAGGGTGAACGCAAAAATACTTTTCCATAATTTTCTGGTCCTTGACTCTGCAAAAGTTTCTAAATAGGAAAAAAGGGATTTCTATAAAACTTTTTGAAAATAAAGGGTTCCATCAATTGATTTCGTTTATAATATTTGAAAAACTAAATTATTTTTGTCGATTTGGAAAACTTTTCCAGGGTCATGAACAAAAAAGAATTACCTCACTACCTAATATAGCTCCAACGTTTCCTCCAATTTTAATTTTGTTTTAATCTATGGAATAGATTTGCATATTACCATTCATAAAAAATATAAATAACATTTTTTTTTTGTTGCAGGTAAGTCCTACAATTAAGAACTTCAATATTTCTTTGTAAGTATGCTCCAATTAATTCAAGACGTTAATTCATTTTGAAAATATATTCTTCAATAAAAAAATTAATTTTCAATTCTTGGCATAAATTTTACTTCTGATCTACCATGAGTTCATCATATTGTAAAAATGACAAAAACTGCTTTTAAAAAATAGGTTCTCTGTTTAGGCTAAAACAAATTTTAACTTTATATAAAATATAATTGCTGTGTATGAAACAGAGCACTAAAATTTTCTCTTAAATTCTTTTCAATTTTCAAAAAACATGCAAAATTAAAAAAAAATATATTGATCAATTTCCGAGTGTAATTTATATTTTACTGTTATTTTGTTTAATATTTATAAAGTATCAAAGCAAAATTATGTTTGTTATGGTATGGATAAAACAAAGCAAAAGAGATTTTAACTGCCTGTCATCTAACTCTTTGTATTTTTACACCGGTTTCAAATTGTTTGAACAACATTTATGTATAAACAAAGTAAAAGACAAATGAAGAATAAAAAGCGACGATGCATGGAACGTAGTTTATATTATAAATAGGAAATTAGGTAAATATAATAAACATTTTATTGTAAAATTTCACTTGGAATTTAAAATACAGAGATATATCCGTAATTTAAAACCGCATTTCCACCGGAAATTTGGTATGTATGAAATTCCCTACTATGTGAAAAATCTATATACCTTTCCTTCTTTAATTGAATAATATAAAAACAACAAAGCGTTTTTAGTATAAAAAAAGATCTAATGGTCTATGTTCAAAGTAAGGAATTTCTGTTATTCGATAGGTAAGTACGTGTTAATTTTTTGCTTGTCGGAAAAGTTTCTTATATAAAAACTCGGATAGATACCCCAATTAAATGTTGGTGTAACTAAATACAAAATTGATAAACAATAAGAAAGGTTAATGTATGTGTTTCAATTAACAAATTTACAATTTTTTATTTTATATAAATATAATGAAAATAATAATCGGAAATCAAGGGAAATATCTAATAAATCAAGATATGAAAATTATTCATAAAATTATCAAAATCTGTTTTGTAGAAAGACTAAGAAATAGCCATAGATATTTTGATCTTAATGTTAAAATAAATTAGATTTGCGTATGAATATAATTGTGAGCAACGGCTGTGTAAAAATGGTCGGATGGAAATTGAATGCTGCTGGCAAATTAATAAAACATGTTATTTCAGCTTCAAATTAAAATTAAAAATTAAAATATTATGAATATTAATCAATTTTAGGTAATAATAATTAATGTCTTAAAAATATATTATCAAAAAATAAATTTAATCACAAAATTCAATACAGGTGTATAAAATTTCGGCATAATTCTTCCCTAAAATTAATTTAAATTCGTTATTAATTATATTTTGTAATTGGAATGAAGCGGAAATTTTTTCTAAAAATTACAAGTATCTGTGATGAGGACGGATTTTATTACAGGAAAATTGAGATCAACCTAATCCACGTCCGTCATGCGGTTGGCATCTGCAAATTAAAACGGAGGTTTAAAGGGGTTCACTTAAGTTCCGTCCCTAATTCATATATGATACAGAAGAAAAAATTAACCCTTATAAAAATGAATATAATCTAAAAGAGTTAAGGGTTAATTTTGTATATACACACACACCTCCAAGAATCCCAATTAGCAGTTTTCCCTGTCCTCCTGCAATAAAATTTTATTGCCCAAGCCGAATTTTCCTTTGGGGTTTCGATCTAACCGTTAATAAAAGTGAGTCGATTTGTATACTCCACCCTAATAAGCGCAAAAGAAATTTTATTAATCATATATAATTTATTTGGTGTTCATAGATTTTATGGGGTTGAATTCAAATTTGTTAAGAACAATAAACTAAAGACACACAATGTATTAAATGCTCTCTACAAAGAATATAAATTATCCTAAAGTGACCATTTGCATTTATTTGGGAGTTTTAGGACTCATTCCTTTACATAGTTGAATACTTTTAGGACCTCATTTTCTTTTTAACGAAGCAAATAAATGTAATTTAGAAAACATGCACACAGAATTGTTTGAAAACAAACCAGGAAACTTTCAAATTTAACTCGTACTAGATATATTTGTTTTTTAATCATTTCCAAAAGTGTTTATTTATCAATAAATTTAAAAGGTTACTTAGTGGATTTTATGACCTTATCCCTGAATAAATTTTAAAATTTTTAATAACAAAAAAACTATCAATTTTAAAATGTCACCAAAAATATGTAGGAGATTCCAAGAAAGTTGACCTAACATATTGTAAATACTTTTGAAATGGTTCAAATCGAGCTGAAACCAGTAACAGTTAATAACAAAAATATTGTAGTAGGAAAAAGTAGTTTTATTGGAAGAAAAATTATTTTCATTTTCCTTAAAATCTTTTGGTTGAGTCAACAAAGGGTGATTTGATCATAGGTCAATTTTTCAGGCTACAATTCCTTTTCAGTACAAACCGAGAATGTGTATTAAACAAAGATTAGGATTTAATAAACAAGAATTAAAAAGCACCATCGAAGAAATTAGAAAAATGTGTCTGCATAACAAAAGTTTAAAAGCACCTGAACAACTGGAAGAAGAATCTGAAAAGTTTAACAGAATTATTCAGTCAACTACTTACCAAAATACTAACGAAGTTACCTAATTAACCAAAGAAATTTCTAGTAGAAATTAAATTCCTACTCAAGGAAAAAAGAAAAATTAGAAGAAGATGGAAGCAATCTAGAGATCCTTCAGACAAAACAACTTTAAACAACAAAATCTAAAAACTAAGAAGAGAAATAAAAAAGCTTAAAGAAGAATCTGTTAATATTAATCTATCAAACATGACATCAGATGAAGTCACCAATTATTCTCTCTGGAAGGCAACAAAAATACTATGAAACAGGTAGCTGATTTGCTTTTATTTGTAAATTGGAAATTGGAAAACATTATTCCCGTCATTCCTAAAGAAGTCGCTGAAGAGATTAAAAATAACATCAAACAGAAAAAGGCACCTGGATATGACTTGATTACTGGTCAAATCTTGAAACAATTGCCCAGAAAGGATATAGTATTACTAACATATCTATATAATGCTGCTTATAGATTAAAACATGTCCCTACGTGCTAGAAAGTTGCAGAAGTAATCATGACACCAAAGCCAGGTAAACAACCTAACAATATCAAATCTTATAGACCTATCTCCTTACTACCGATTATTTCAACACTTTTTGAAAAATTATTACTAAAAAGACTCAAAATGTTAATAGATAAAGATAAGTTAATTCCGGACTACCAATTTGAGTTTAGACAAAAACATTCAACAGCAGACCAAGTACACAGCATAACAGATATTATCGAACAAGCGCTTGAAGGTAAACAGGTTTGCTCAACAATATTTCTAGATGTTGCTCAAGCCTTCGACAAGGTTTGCCATGAAGGCCTGGTTTACAAATTGAATAAAATGTTCCCAAAATAGCATGTAGAGATATTAAGATCTTATATATCAGACAGATTATTCAGAGTTAAACACGAGGATGAATACTCAGAATTAAAAGAAATAAGTGCCTCAAGGTAGCGTACTGGGTCCGATCTTTTATATATTTCTACCAGCGACACGCCAAATTTAGGAAAAACCACAGTAGCTACGTTTGCTATTGACATTGCACTCTTGACAGTTGATCAAGATCAAGAAAGCTCCACCAGGAAGCTACAAACAACAACTGACGTAAAAGACGTTTTTTAGTTTTAACATAAAAGTTATGATATTAAAACTAAAAAAGTCTTTTACTTTCATCAGTATAAATTTATAATTTAAATAAAATATTTTATTTATGTTTAAAATTTCAAAAATTTATTTTGTAGTAATAATTTAAATATTAATAACACACGACGCGTTACATTGCAATTAAATAAAAAATTGTTATACATTTTTTCTGTTTATATAAATAAATTTAATAATAGAGAATTATTTAAATCTAATTGTCAATTTCATAATTTATCTGTATTTTTATTCTTATTAATTTCTAATTGTTCGGGGAAATTCAATTTTTCATCTATTTTCACCAAATGTGTAAATGTAACACAAATATTAATATAGAAAGAAGCAATTTAGTTTTTGCTGTTAATTCTGCAAGTTTTATTTATGTTGGAATAAACCCAACGTAACATAACAAAAAAGTTATTAAAATTTTCACCGAAAGTTTTTATAATGAGTAAATCCCATAATATTCATGAGCACCCTGAAAGCTATCCACTCCTTCTTCGTCATTCCAAATTTCATCTTGAATCTTATTTATAATGCTACCTGAATTAACAAATTGAGCTCCATTGAAAAACAGAAAAATTTGTTTTTTTATATTTTTTTTTTTTATAAAATGGAGTATTTTACTCCGTTGAGACCAATACTTGCCAGGAGGTTATTTTAAATTGGAGTATTCTGAAGTTTTATTGAATGACACCTCAATTTTCAAAATCCATTCAGTACTTTTGAAGGAAATAAAGTATTTCAGAGAAACGTTTCATATTTTATCCATGAAAAGCAGTATGATAAGGAAACGCGCTAGCCTACGACTGATTTTAAATTTAAATATTTAAAAATCTCTTTTGAGTGACACCTCAACTTTTAAAATCCTTTCGACAATTTTTACTCAAACATAGCTTATCTGTATAAAGTTGCGTGTCCTGTCCTCTATTAGCCACTTATGATTTCATATTGAAGTTTTCAAGAAACTCTTTCGAATGATACCTCAACTTAGAAAATCCGTCCGTGTATTCATCAGCATTTCATCAAAACGTTTATATTTATTTAAAGCACATAGGTGCATAACAAAGTGTTTCCCAAAATCAAAACTTGATGTGTTTTAGGACTTATGTCATTAAAACGTAAGTGCATTTTTTCCAAATTTGTAATTGATTCTTTATATTTAAAAATTGACAACTCGACTTGAATACAAACCCAAATTATTTTTACAATAAGCACTACAATCAATTAATTAAAATCAATTTGATTACAATCTAATTAAATTGCAAGTCAAATTAACTATTGAAACTGTAAATATTCAAATTAAAACAAGAGGAACAATAATTAACATACGAACACGTATTTTATAATTTATTCACAATTTTAAAAAAATAATTTCTATTTAAAAAGTAATTATTGCACTGAATAATTAATCCTTGTAAAATTCATGATTTTACCTTCCATTTCCTCTTGTCTTGTGGTTTAGCAATTATAAAGCAATCGTACATAAACGAAATAAGTCCTTGATGGAAACTTTTTGGCTTATTGCAGTAATTACATGATTTTAGAATTTAACTGAGCAATAAACTTATCATATATCCAGTATATATTATAATTAAATTAACAAAGTGTAAATTGCAAAGTGTCAGAGAAAATGCCTCCAGTAATTTATAAAGTTAATTCAGAGTTGCTGTGTAAAGCAATTGCAAATTTCACATGCCTTTCTAACCACTATATTTCAAAAAGTAGCTTCCACAATTAAAAATTTGATCAACGAAAACAATAATTAAAAAAAAACCATCGAAAATTTAAAAGTTTTAAACTAGTACCATAAACCAGTAGGATTTATTTTATGAGTAACTACAAACAGTCAGGTAATAAATCTGAGACCGATACGTGTTAGGGCAAAAACCAATATTTTTTACCTCTTATGTATCAAGCAAAAAAAAAGAGATAGAGCTCCAAATGTGATAGACAAGTTTGAAAAGTTCGAGCTTAAATTTTTTCTTTAAAAATAAACAAATTGCTTCCATTTAATTTTCGCATTGTACTTATAAAATCGTTTCCTTCCCTCGTTTATTTCACCCCCTTTTTATTAAGCTATACATTAGCGATTTTTTTGTTCGTAAAACGTGAGTGGTGCCTACCTACATAATATCGCTTATGTTAGCAAAAAAAAAACAGGGCTAAATTCAATGGGTTACTTTATGTTTGAACAACTTTGTTTTAAAGTTTTCATTTTTATTAGAGTTTAATTGCTTGGTTTTACGAGTTATTGCTAATTTTACCTTACTACATACTAAAATTACATTAAAATTGCACTCGGTTCATATCAACCATTTGCCTAACATTATTTTTTATTATTATGCTGCAATTTCATAGATGAAACTACATTTTATGCATCATAATTTTTCTCCATTGTTTTAATTTATTTATTTTTTTAAAGTCATAAAACACCAACTGTTCGTTTTGTTTTTTTTTTGTTGAAATCCCTATGGCTGACATTTTAAAAAATTCTTACACACCTTTTATACCTTTGGGAATAAAAAATCTTTAACTTTTATTGTAGAATGCAATTGAAGTTTCAAATATAAATTCTGTAGCATGAAACTTTTCCAAATTGATTTTTTCGTATGAGTTTGTTTCATATCACGACATTTGTTATTACTTTAAAAGATATTGATACAATTTTCAACCTGATTCTTTATCAATGATTTATTTTTTTCTGGTGACAAGCTATGAAATTTTGATGTATATAATTTTTACATTATTTGCTTTTATAATTGTTGTAAGTACATGATAAAACAAATTGTTTTGGTTTTTTAATTATTAATTATGCGTATTGTGTATGTAAAGTTTTTTCCTATATTTTGTTACTTTGGTACTAATACGAGAAAATAGTATTTGTTTTGGTAGTAAATTTAATTAAGCTATCACATGCAAACTTTCCATGTGAACTAGGAAAAAAGGTCCACTTAGATTCTAATCCAAACAATTTCTCATGCCGACACTAAAAGTATAAATTAAAGCAATTATTATATTATCCAGGACATCCATAAAAATTGAAAACTGGAATGAGTAGGGGTGACCGGGGCATGTTTTCACAGTTTGGGTCTTTTGCTCTCTCTTGCATTGCAATGTAGGTTTGATAAAAATAGCGCTGGAGCATTTGATGAGTAAATGAACATAATATAATGCAATTGAAGAAACATTTTAATGTTGGGAAAATTTGCCCCGCATATGAAAATTCTTAAAAAATCGTTTTTTTTAATTTATCGCCTCGGGCAATTACGACATTTCCGGATTAGGATCATTTTAAAAAATAAACTAGTTTTTCATTGGAAAAAAGACAGGCAAGTGTATCTCTTATCAGTGCTCCAATACATATATGAGCATTTTTAACTCTTGTATATATTGTGTATACAGTTTAAACTTTAATGTGCATTTTCCAACAATTCATTTGAAGGCACTTACCTGGTTTTTATTCTCATCCCCTCATATGTAATATTGAAATATATAATTAATATATTCATAAGATTTTTAAAAAATTTTTTTCTTTATATTTAAGATATTTTTTAAACATTCAGCACAATATAACCGAAACAAATTAGTTAAAATATTGAATATAAAAGAAAAACCACATAACCAAAAACAGCTATATAAATAATTAATACCCCTCAAAATAATATTTTTTTATGAACATACTTTTAAAATGAATTGCTTTTATCTTTTGTTTCATTTTATAACACTTCAGTTTTAATTTTGTATTATAGCTATATTCATTAATTTTATAAACCTATATTTAGCACGACCCATGACGATATTAAAAAAATAAAGTGGAGGAAATGAAAATAACAGGATATTTATGCATAAAAGCATGAAAGTAATAATTAAAACCGTTATTTAATTAAGTGCTGCTGCTTTACATATATTTCAGTTTTCAGTTTCATTTGTTCTTTTTTTTTTCACGCTTCATCCTTATTACTTTAAGGATTTCCTTTCGGGTGTGGTTTTTTTAAATTAGCAAGGAGAAAAATATATTCAGCGGTAAGAGGAGCTCTTGTATGAGAGGATTATGTTAATATAACGCTGTTTTATTTTAGGCGCAATAAATATATTTTGTATTTTGTTATTCTTCTTACCAAAAAGCCATATATCATCAAAAATCATTCATTAGGGTATTCCCCTCCAATCGCAAGAGTAGCTAATGCTGATTTATTGCATCTGGATTTCAGTATACAAGTTAGTCAACGGTTTCCACACATATAACATTTCAAAGACATCAGAGATATCAAAGCTCTTCGTTTCGAGATATTATTAGTAGCTTGTCAACAGTGCCGCACCCAAAACCACTTCGCTGAATTGATTAAAGTCCATATAACATTTTATTTTCGTTTTAATTGTCCATTGTTACTTTCAACTAATCCATAAATAAAACATTTCAGTTTATGGATACGAAAACTTATTAAAGTATTGGATATTTTAAAAATTCACTCAAATTTTTTTATCAACCAATTGCATAATAGTATTTTATACAATAAATTGCATAACGAAAATTTTTAAAACACGAGAACTCCACTCACTTACATATCCAAGTTAGTTTTAAAATTCCCTCTCTAAAGTTATCTGATGCAATTTAAAATTTATCAACAAGATCTGAAAATATTTTCAGTTTTCTATACCTGAACGATTTTTATTTCTATATGAAGTCAAATCATATTATTTTATACCAATATTTGAATTGCTATACATTTTTTCGGATTAAATTAAACCATCGACTATCTGTTTTACCAAAAAAACAGGTACAAATCCTAAATAAATGATCAATTTATATTCAGAATATTATTAATTTTTTTTCGTTTTGTATTTGTAATGTTACATGTAAATATTTGAAATGTGCAGTATATTATTGTTTGATATTCACAAATGCAGCAAGTTTTCACATCCCCCTATCGAAGTTAAAGAATTCCAGAACACTCAGAGCGCCTCGTTTAATATCACACATATGTTTCCACGTTCGTGGGGATGCGAAAAAGCATTTTTAATACTATTTATACTAGTATTGAATATACATTAGCAAAAAGAACTAATGACAAATAAATGTAATTTATTCCGTGCGATTCTATATACAGCTTAACTCAACTCATTCATATAGAACTAGGATTGATTACCGAGATTTAAGCAATAGCACGTTCACTAGTTTAAATACGGTTACTTCAATTTAATTTTGTTTCGTTCTTGAAGATATGTTGAGATAATGAAGTTTAATAAACCAACTAACAATTAATGTACGAAATCTGCTATATTTGCACAATTACCTGCAAATATCTGTTTACAATTGCAATATTCAAAATCCATGATTTCCAACACTCAAACTTTATTGAATTGTTTCCATTCAGTTTGCATTGCATTTCCAATTAATGTAGCATGAAAATATGTTGGTCAATTTATTTCAATTTAGGGCTTTTAAAAAACATTAAATGTTTTCTTTAACAGTAAACAGTCATTTAATAATAAATACATTAAATTTTTTAATACTGATCAAATTTCGATATTAGAACTCATTAGTCCATTATTTAAATTTTAACTTTTGATCTAGAAAAACTAAAAAAAAAAATTAATGAAATGGTGATATAACACAAAAATTTAAAATCTATTAATCACGTTTTTCCGACACGAAAAAATGTGTGAATTGGCCTAATGAATTCTACAAGAAAAAGATTACAAATGTCATAAAGTAAAAAATTAAAATAATATTGTTTTAAATGACCAAAAATGATTGACAGCAGTTGTGGCAAAAATATTTATTATCTATGTTATAATTTTTACAAATAAGATTTTAAATAGAAAATTATTTTCTTAGCGAGGCTAATAAAATATATCGAAATACGTTGAAAAAGAAGAAAGTCTAATTCTCATGGAATTTAAAAGAAAATGCTTTACAATAAAGTGAACAGTGATCAATAAATTTTCTTATTAAATGTGCATCGTTTCGGTTTAAATTGACTTCTAACATATATCTCAATATTCTATCACATACAATAATGCGACTACATAAAATATAACATGATATGGTAAAATCTCTAGAATTAATAATAGTGTAAATGTAATCTTAATAGTTATATGTTCTTTATAATTCATATTCAGCTATTTATAAATCTCCAATATTAGCCAACAATTAAATTTTATTAAAGTTCTTAAAGTATAAAGGAAAGAACGAGTGCTGGAATAATTTGCACAGAGTCAATACGGCACGTAGTAATTTTCTAAACAGCCGTATTGATTATGTACTCTTTTGTGAGCTTTCAACTACCACGCTATCTCCTTTATAACCCACCTTCGAATACAAACAGCAGGCGTATAAGAAAATTGGGCGTACTTAAAACCTTAGTGGTTTTTATTCTAAGCTCTCTTACTGTCAAAACCAATAAATATTTCTGGATTAGATTAAGTAAACTTTTCGAGCGAATGGAATGTTTAAATATCAATGGAATTAATTAAGCAAACAAAATTTTTTCAATAATAGACTTTAGAATTCTTTGTTGGGGAAGTTGAAGGAAGCCCCCTTTTTTTGGTATAATACTTATATGGTGCATTAGGTCCTGTATTATAAGATTTTTTTTTCAATATTCCACTCGTGCTTGAAAATCTGATTTCTTTTTATTCGATTTCATATTCTTATAATTCTATAAATCAAAGTGTTCTTTTGCTTTATATACTGTGATAACAAAACCAAATTTATTTAAAATTATTTATACAATATAAAAATTAAATGAAATCTAATTGTTTCACATGAAACTGGTAAATACATATTAACTAACCAGATTTCAATTCCATATGTAAAACTTTTTTTTTTAATTAAACTTACTTTCTATATGTTCCTCTTTTAGAAGGAAAATGCAAGAGGGGTGCTACCATTATTTAAACCTTAAAGTCTTCTAATAATGAGAAACCGTTTACAACCCTGGTTTACGTTGGTAACCTCGTTGTTTTAATAGGCTTATTCTCATTGGTACAAAAAGGAGAAGTTCTAAAAATAAAAACTTAATCTTACCTGCGTTTAAAAAATAAAAAGAAAATAGGTTCACAAATTTTAATTAATCTCCTATTTACATGTTAATTTGTGAATTCGCCATTACTATTATATGATTTTAATGTCAGTTCAAACCACACTAACAATGTACGCAATTTACGCAATTTAAATAATGAGGCAACAATCTCCCAATTTATAAACCTGCGGTAACATGTTAAATAAAATATTATGAATTCACATGTAGATTCAATAAACTACTCTATCTCGCAACAATATTTTTATTACTTACCGTTATCGGTTTCGACTCGATTTGAGCCATTCTCAAATGTAATTATAATGTGAATGTTATGTAAACGATTGACGATTAAGCAGTTTTATTGAATGTAAACTTCAACTACCAGAAAGAAAATGCAACAGTAGTAAATAAATTCACGTGTAGAATTAAAAATGACATACATGGAATTTATTTAAAAAGTTTGGTAACAATTTTTATTTCTCGATTTTAAAATTTTTTATGTCACACATAATTTAGATTCTCAAGTTAATATAAGAACATGTGGTCTAATTCATTTTATCAAAAGTTTTAAAAGAACATCATTATGTTGGAGTGAGCGCATTACAATTTAAACGTTTAAGTTTCAAAAGTAACTAGTGTATGATAATCTAAAACTCTTAAGAAATAAAGTTATTTAGTAAACGATAGCGCCCAGAACATCAGAATCATTATGACGGTAATAAATCAAAAATATATATCAGGGTAGTTTTATTTTACTTCCATAAAAGTTCTAATTTCTCATTCATCGCATTCTTTTATTCTTTAGAAATGATCCGTTCTTTGTGGCCTCGTCAAAATTAATTTCAAATTATAGAATATAATAAATTAATCGCATCGCGGTAAAGTTTTAACGGAAAATTTCTCCAACAATTACTTTAATTAATTTTTATAATTAAATTTATTGATTCCAAGTTTTAATTGTAATAGCGAAGATAATCTCATCATCAGTAATCTTGCTCGATAAAACGAGAATAAGTTTGATGTAAGAAATGAATGTAAGCATCTAATTATAATGTTGGTTATCTGAATAATATTCCATGTTTTCACTATATTTGGTGAAAAGATTGAATTAGGAAAGTAAATAATGGTTCAATTAAATAATTCATTGGATTCGATTAATTTTAAATTTATACTCATCTCTTATTTACCCTAAGATGGTGCTTAATTTTTATTAGTGTCCCCATGTACTCCGCACTCTAATCACTAAAATAAGGTCAGGATCCTTTATTCCTTTCCTTTCTAGGCGTGGAAATATTTGTCCCAGTGGATCACTATCTTATCGATACCACTATAGTAAATGTCTTCAACAGATATATAACCTCGTTCTAAACAGAGTCGCCTGATTGAATATGGCGGGGTTTCTAACTTCCAAAAGAAAAGTTACTATTCACAAGTGTATACTGTGATTGGAATTGTGGGTATTATTTATTCATCACCGCAACGCTTGTATTTCTTCATTATTTATCTTAGAAAACTATATGATAAACAGGAGAATTGTAAATAAAAGAGAACGTTTTAAATTTTCTTTGGTAAAATCAATTTCTTTCGAAATTGAATAAATTTTTTACTATTGCTCACTTAGGAGATGACACACTTAAGGGGTCTGCTTTTCCATTCGTTTTCCATTCACTTTATTTTAAAATTTCATCTTGATATTTTTAAACTTCTATTAAAAAATACCAATTCAATTTATTTTAAAATAACAACAGCTGATCTCTTATATTGGATCCACTTTAAACAACGCTGTTAAATATAAGGTTCCAGATTGTTATTAACTTTTTAAATTATAAATCTTGATTTTTTATTTATATGCTCACAATCATATCTAATTAAATTAACAATACTTTCACATACAATACCATTTTAACTGAAAAGTTTTCATGCTAGATCTCATTTTATAAAGTTTATTATTATGTTTTGATATGAAAGGGGTGGGTACAATGCGATGCAAAATGATATATGCTACTTCATTGCATATAATTTTATATATAAAACATTTTTATTTTAGTTTAAAACTTATTTCAGGAATTTAAAAAATTATAATTGTTATCATGGCGAGTATTTATTTAATAGTTATTCTCCTAAAGGGGCATTCCATGCCAAAACCATGCTTAGGTGGCATGTCACTTATTTGGCTCAAATTTGGTAGGCGGTTTCTGCCATAAAATATATGATTGTAAACCTAATTTGAAGTCATTATCTCAAAAACTGTAGTTTTAGCATGCATTTTGGTAAAATTGGCAATTTTTTAATTTATCATCAAAAAATTGATTTTTGCTCGCTAAAAACATTATTTTTGATGTGGAAATCATTTTAAAGACACTAATTAATGTGAAATTTATTATGGAATCGAATGTCGTCACCATTTTTTATAGACTACGACGCATGCACAGGAGATTGAAAAAACAAAAAAAAAACGCATAGAATGCCCCTAAAATGAAAATAATAAAATGTAACAACTTAATTTTTATATTTAATATTGTCGCCAACACGTTTAAGAAGCGAATACTGTATAGATATCGCTACTTTTTAAGAAATCAGAAAAAAGTTTTCAAAATTGGTTAACTAATTTTCCTTTGCGAATATTTTTCACCTATGTAACGGTAGACGCAGTTGGTCTCTTCACCTAACTCTGTCAAAAACGTTGGTCAAAGAAATAAATGCATTCAAAAAATGTGATTTACATATTCGTTTGATTAAAAAATTAATTTATATTTTAAATTTCATGTCATATGTGCAACCTAGGAGCATTAAATAATAAAGGATAATTGATATGAAGAGAATTTGATAAATTAATGAACACTGAAATAAATTTCATAAAAATAAAATGGAATGAATTAGTAAATTTAATTTTTAACTGCAGACGCTTTCTTTATATAATATTTAATATTCTCCTTCTGGATTTTATGGACAATTTCCGTTTGCTTCACAGTTTTAGATTTTTTACAGCAATTATTTAAAAATCTTGCATATAGTTTTGATAATTATGGTGCAAAAAACTGGAGGAAGTGTTATATACCTCGTTAGCACTTGATTATTACCTCTAAATAATTAAAGGTTTCTATGAAATTTCATCATAAACTTCCCACCCATTCTTGGTATTGCGGTTTCCATGTCACTGAGCATATTTAAACATTGTCAAGAGCATGAATTAATTTTGCAGGTGAAACGTCCACCACCACATAAATTAGTTACAAAGAAGTTACTTAATTTTCAGTCACTAATTTTACTCTAATAGACCGATATTACATTCTCGGTTTTATTTATATTTAATCACACAAAGCAGTCCAGTAATATTGTGTAATTATAATTTGTGGTTGTTTTTATTTTAAGCAAACAATACAACAATATTAAATATTTATTTTGGTTTTTTAATGTATTTTTTGAAATAACACAAAAACAAATAAATCAATGCATTTTTTAAATATTCGTTTGTAAGAGAAAATAAAAATCAACAACAATTAATCAAAAACTTTATAAATATCTATTAAAATGTAATAAACATTTTATAATATTCAAAAATTGAACAGAGTGATTTTAAATCTCATATATAAAAGATCGTTTTATTCGTTTAAAACTTGCATTCCTTCCATATTGCTTAAATGCTTCAATATATTGCATCCTATTTAATAAAAGATTTGCATTCTAGGTTATAATTAAATGTAAGAATGTTCCTTGCAATATGACCAATTTAGATTCTTGACCTTACCCCTCATTTTTAGCGCTTTGAATGGAAAAAATATAAACAAATTGTCACTTTGATAAGAAAAGGTGGACACAACTTATTCTTATATATGTCATCTTAGGGTACAAAATTTGTCACATTGTGGGATAGATTTATGATAACTTTACTGATCACAGGTATAAAAGTTCTAAACATATAAAAAGGATATTTCACATTTTTCTCATAAATTTTTATATAAAATATCAAAATGTATTTTATTGAAATGCATATAATTTTTATGCAACAATAAAAGTAAAATATTAGACGCTTCAATCCTAGAATAATAATTTTTATTATTTATCGTCATTTTGAGATAGGAGAGTTGTCCTAGGTTTTCTAAACGCTTCATTTTTATTCTGAAAGTGCATGAATGAATGTGATGAATTAAAAGAGAGGTTGTATAATGTTATCTGCAGTAGATTAATGAAAAGAATGGGAATGAAACGTGAGAGTTAGAAAATGAATATCGCACGTCCATCAGCTAAAATTCACAATTTGATGGTTTTAAATAATATTATTGTTTTGAAACAACTACTTGTTTATGAAAATAACAATTACATATATCTATACAAGTTTCATAGCAAAATAAATTTTAAAACAATAAACATTTCAGTAGAAATGCATATGTGAAATATTATATAATATATCATGTAATATGCTGTCAAGAGTCGTCTTTTAACTTGACGTATATCTCAAATTAAATGTCAAAAGTATACAAAAAACTTAAAGTTATAACTTGAGATACGAAATAACGTGTTTCAATGTCATTCTCCTTAACCAAAATTATTTTTATATGGGGAAATTTTAAAATTATTTCTGATAATCAAAATAGTGAGATAAGTATGACTTAATTTCCATAAAAAGTTTAAAGATATAAATGCACTGGCGAATTATCTATTCATATATATATTATTTTTAATCAAACGCCTGCTAATTGATTATTAGAAGAAGCAGTCTGCAAGAATTCAGATTAACCACACCTTGGCAACGTGACATGTTTCGTCTTAAATATGGACTCATCAGACCAGGATAATGGATGATCAAGGATGGCCCTAAAGTCTAAGAACGATTTTTCACGCCACTACAAAGAAAATCAGCAGGAGTAACCACTGCGTGCAGTGATATGGTAGAGTATCCACCCAATCCCAATCTCACCCATCAACTTAGTCTATGTATTCGGCCAACGTATGGATGCATTGCACATCCAACTCGTTCATGGTGGCAATCGTGACGACCAATGTATTGGTTCAACCATCACGATAGCTTAAGTTAGTGAGTTGACATTTGTGGTGCATCAATATGTTGGCCCAATAGATGGAACAAGCTGTTGAACAAGATTGGGATTGTATGGAAACGTCACATCACTCTAGACACGTTGGTTGCGCTTGCTGGTTATCTTTGATGTTGGGTAAAAAAAGCCGCTCCCAAAGCTATGGTTGGCCAACATAATTTGCAACCTCTACCAAAATCGGTCACCCATAAATCAACGTCCCCCTACATGATGATGATAGTTTATATTAGCCGAAGCTGGGCCATCGTGAAGAGGAGCTATCATAACATCTTATTAAAAATCTTACACCAACAAGAATGTTTTCATCCTTATTTATAATCATTAGACAGACAATTAATGAGACTAAATAACCAATTAAATTACAATTAAAATGTATGTAATAAAAATTCTATTTCAATAATAAATTGGGTCTTTTTAATTTTAAGAAAATATAGACAAATCGATAAATTTCTATAAGAGAAAAATGATTGGAATTAAATTTGACGTGTTTGATGAAGGAAAGGAAATTCGACAATTAAGAATAACCAAACAATATTGAAAATTGAAACAATGAAAAATGGTCTTTTATATTATTTATCATTGCTGTCATAAACGGATTCATATCGAATTTTCCTCAATTTATTACTAAATATCGTATTTATTTACGCTTATTTGGTCAATTCTCCCAACAAGTTTTAATTATTTCGTTTATTTCGAGTAACTAATATCCAAAACAAGTTAAATGTAATAGTTTCTTTATTGTCACACAGTTGCTTTACTATTTCACACAGTGAATAATGTTAGAACATTCGTTGTTTCGTTCATTGAAATTGTTAGCTCGACAATAAAACATATTCCTACTGTTACTCTATAGACTACTCTAAAGTGTGGAGATTGTCAGTGTTCAACGAGTGGAACTGATTTATGCGTGAATTTCGAAATCTGCCTATGAACAAACTTTTATTTATTACTCCCTTTTGACCAACGATAAATGCTAAAATCACTCGCAACCGGCAGTTTTAAACGCCATTCATGTTTAAATTTTCTTTTTTTAACAAACCAATCTTCTTATTCTTGTAAGCATCCACGTGGAACATACCTCGGAGTTCTAATTAGACTTTCTGTTCCAATAATCAATATCGAGGGAAATAATTTAGTTGAATAACATTGGATAAAGAAAGATATTTGACCCTACATCCTGCAGACATCAAATATCTACATCATATTGTGGGTAGAGGTAGATACACCTCAGGTCAATATAGATTCACGTATAATCTATAATCCATCTAAATCTATATTATCTAACGTTCGCATTTACCTAATTATATTTGTGTATCTCGTTAGATACGGAGTTGTTCCGGAATAAATCATTTCAAATGATGAGAAATAGTAACCCTTAATTATTTGCGAATTTCCAACAGATCTCAAATCGATTTACAACCCAATATATAATTTTGTATAGTTACATGAATTATGTAACAGGTATAAATGTATTTATTAAAATGTTTTTATAAACAAAATAAATATTTGTATAAATTTATTATCTTCGGATAATTTATTATTTCATTAATTCCATGTTTAAATGAAATTATTTTATTTTTTTTATAAACAGTTTATAACTGTATTTCGTTATTCTAATAAGAATTACTTGTAAGACTTTTTACGGCATAATAAAACTTTATGGCAAACAATTATGTCTTACAAAATCATTTTCATATATTTTACATCTAGATGATAATGTTCATCTGCGTTATTTTGGGAGATTGCAAACCAGAAAATCTTGAAACTTATTACCGTATAATTAAGATTACAATTCTAATCTTCTGCAGAAATTGCGTTCTATTTAGAGACTCTAATCAAAATTAACATTAGCGCTTACATAAACGTTAATGTTTTATCATATGCACATTTAATTGAGTGCAATTGGTATTAATTTTTCATTTAAATCAACAGTATTATAAATTTTTAAGCACTGTCGTATATAAAATTATAATTTCGTCGATATTACTAAAATATTGCCATTAGCTGAAATCAATAAATTTATTGATTTTGCTCTATAAATTCACAAAATAAATGAATCTACGAAAGCCATTAACAATCTGTTGAACAAAATTTATTGCAAACACATTTTCATTAGATATATGTTTAATATGAACACAATTTTTCGTTTATTTAAAATGTTCTAAATTGCAGTTTTTAGTTATTTTTAAGGTTCCTTTGCTTTTCTTTCCTATTTTTCCTCTTCGGTTTATTTTTATGTGCATTTTATAGCTAATTCTTTTATTCTTTTTTATATTTTATTTCCTTGTTAGTTTTCCCATTTCTCTCAGTTATTATTTAGATATAGTCCGATTATATAAATGAGTTTTGTGTACTTAGATTTAGGGCAATTTCACATCAGTTCAGCAGTCGATGTCACAGTGAGTTCTCCGATTTCGCTCAAAATTTAGGCACAGAAATCACCATAAAATCTGAAGATTCTCAAAATTTCAGCCCCAATGAGTTTTTTACAGTTTAAACGAGTAATTTTCTTCCTAATCTACAAAACTCACTACAAATATTCATGTTTTATACCATTTCACCTCACTAGCTCCTTAGAAGAAATGTCAAGGCTGATTTTATCTCATTACGTCATTCCAAATATTGAAAAGTGTTAATAATGGGTGGAGAAGCCTTCACCGAAAACGGTGACATTATTACTATATATGTGAAAAAAAGATTAATTTTATTTTTTCTAATAGAAGAAGATGTATTTTGAGTTGCTTTGAACAAGGCTAAAAATTAAAAGAAACGTCGCAATTTAGTTTTCTTGCATCTCCTAAATTACTCAAAAATAATTTTTGGGGTGCAATATATCGAAAAATTGACAATGGCGTCGTTTTCTACGGAAAATTTCCGATCGATTACATGCAGTTGCAATTTTTTTTAACACTTTTAGTACTTTCTAAGTCAAAATATAAAATTTTAGTGAAAATGACGTGTTAAAATTAAAATTGCCAAAAATAACGGCGCATGCGGAGTACGGGGCTGAAATTTTGAAAATTTTCATATTTTGTGGTCAATAATCTGTGCCTAAATTATGAGCGAAATCGTAGAACCCACATCGACTACTGAACTGACGTGAAGTTGCCCTTTAAAGAAATTTTGAACAAATATATATTAAATAAAAAATTTTATTTTCATTTTTATATTGTTTTTAGTGGGAAATAAAAATCCCAATTCATTCGTAAGATTTGCATTATTTGTTTTCCTACAATGTTGAACATTTTATTTATTTAAAAACGTACCAATATTTGAGTTCTACAATTCCAATTAGATATAAAAGTCTTATATATAGTTTTCTCCTGGAAGAAAATATGAATAATTTAAGTATTAATGTAAGAAGTTGAAATCACACATTTTTCTGACTTCCTCGCAGAGCACTTATTTTGTTTCGGTAAGATACAGTAAATTTTTTATAATAAGTGAAAAACATAGTAGTTTACTTTAATTCCATCTGGCATATCTCGTGTTTCGCATTTGTTCTATTTACAATTCCACTCCGTCCCGTTTAATTTTATTGTTTGCTGTACTTCTAGTCCAGACTGAAGCACTCTTCTTTCTGGCACATATTATATATTTCATAAATGAAATGGGTTAATTGAAACAGTACGAGTGAAACCCACATACACAGGATATTGAATAATAAAATTAAATGCGTTTGCGAAAATTAAAATGTAAATGGTCTAATTACAAAGAAAACTTATTTTAGTGTAAATGTTATTTGTAAGCTGTCGATAATATAACTGTTTTTCAGATAAAACCATGTCAGGTAGATTGTGCAGACCAATCAATCCAATAGGGTCTTCACCTTACCTCCTTATCAAGGATCATAACATATTACTTGCTATCTGTTATTCAAGCATTTGATCAGACCTGTCGCCCTTGCCACAAATTTATTATAGGCATAATACATCTTGTTTGCCACAAAACCATAAAATTATGTCATCAAATGATCCAATTTTCTCCAGAACGATTGTTGATTACATTAACCTATCCTATGGGTATTATTCATGAAATTTATTGTGTATCTAAGATAAAATTACATTAAGAATTTATTTTTGCATCAATATATTTCTCTTTATTTCTCCAGTAATTAGCTTATGTACAAGGTCTGTTCAGAAAATAAACAAACATTTTATATTATGCACCAACGGAGATTTAGTGATAAGCAGTTGACAATCAATGCGTTTCGTAAAACCACATGTTTTTGGATTGTTATCTCTTTTAGTGTTTTATTTACAAATAAACTTTTTGAAATCAAAGAAACAAGAGATGGAAGTGTTTCATAATGATTTTAATTCCTTTTTTATATTTCTAAAAGAATTTTTTTTTTTTTTTGAAAATATTTCTAGACAAGTCTGTTATTATTGCTGTAATATCCGCTCAATCTACTCCGAAGTATTTGCAAGTTGTTCAAAGGTTTATTACATCTAATTTAACTTCCAAACTATTTAACAACACATTGCAGAAATAAGATTAACATAGAGCGTGTGTTATTTTTAATTAAAAGAAGATTATGTTATAGCGAAACAAATCTGGCAGCAGTATTAAAAAAAAAGAAGGAAACCCGCATGTTTCAGTTTTAAATTAAGACTACATGTAAGATTGCGATACAAAGTAGCAATTCAAGGTGGTAATATATTAAATTTTATAGAGAACGGTGTGTACACAATAAAAGTCATATAGGATTATTTGAATTATAGATGGTTTCTATGTTGTGAACATAAAATTCGCAGTAATCCCTATCGTTTTAGTAAAACTTACACAGTTAATTAAAGTTTTCTCAGCTTTTCCCGATTTCTTGATGGTTTTATTTAAAATTATGATTTCTTTATAAGCTCCCCTCCACGATTAATGAATTTTAATTAACAATTTTGTCATTCTTAAAGTGTTCCAAGTTATAATTTTTATCAAATTGCTCATTTGGACGTGAATTACACAGGCAGCTAATGTCAAATTTAAAATTTGAATGAAATTGTTGTCTTTATTAGAAATTCTTATATTCAAATAATAAAATGGAAATTTTTTTTCAGGATATAAAATTATTAAGCGTGTACTCAGCATTTGTTTCGGTAACGTGATATTTATTATGTACCGGGAAGTAATCCTTAGTATATGCAATTTATTATTCTGACATCGGGATTAAGAGAAATGTCAGGCCTATGGATTTTTAGCAAACGTTGGAGTCTTACACGGATTAAATTGTAAAAAATGAACATTTTAAAATAGACGATATTTTAATTTTAAATATTCATTTGATTCTTTCTTTATTAAAAACATAAAATTTAATAAAAAATTTTCTACACTTTTATAAAAAACTTTATTGGGGTGAGTCAAACTTTTCGAAAATTATTAATTTTGAAATTTTAGAAAATAAAAACCGCACCTTCAAGCAAAGGAAATGAAAAATTTTCTTTGTTATGATGTAAATATTTAAAATGGCAATTAGCCATTAATTACAAAACAAACAAAACATCATATTTAATGTTGAAATTGATATTCATTAAAAAAATAAAACTTCCTCGAATTTTTGTAATTATCCAAAACAAACTATTATCCTAGAAAAGAGAAACAGTTTTGTAAATATTTTTGCTCAATTTTGTTTTTTATTATAAAAAAGTAATAATTAGACTGGAAAACGAACAGATTGGTATACACACTGGAATTCAATGGCACATAATAAAACTAAAATCGATATCAGAATTTTAATCAAGCATGTCACTGCACCATTTATAAATTTTAATTAAATCCTATTGAAAAGCAATACAAGTCGAATGGTAAAACTATTTTTAAAGCACCACAATTTAATAAAACAGATTAAATGCATATTAACGCTTCAGGTGCTTAAAAAAAATCTAATCAAGAACTTACTCAATCTTTCTGGTTTGCATAAATCAATATATTTAATTTATTTGGTGAACCATCTAAAATTACTCTTAACAGATGGAAATTTTCCTAGAAAACTTGAACAATACAGTTAATACTACGCATCTTTATAAAAAGTAACTTAATATTATAAGTTTGAAGTCGCGAGAAAAACAAATTCTTTTATAGAAATAGGAACAAATATTGTAATCTCTTCAATATTCCGTTAAAAATGAAAAATGTTAAATTAAAAATTTAAATAAAAATTGTTTATTTAAAACGGAAATGTAAAATAAACGTCTTCTAATTAATTCAGTTTAACAATTGCACTACTATTGAATACAGAATGTCGTGATTTCATTAATAATTAATGAGATTTGCGTTGTATAATATCTGTTATTGGAGTTTAGAAGGAAATTGTATTTAGTTATAAGTCGATAGTTACGTGCAGAATAATAAAGGTCCTCAATTCTCCAGCTATCAGTCTATTACGATAGGAGTAAACCACAAACTTCAAAATCAGATAACCTCGTTATTGATCGATTTAATTATGCCCGTTATTCTCACAAAATCATAGATGTTGATATTAGATTCGAATTTATCTGTCTACACAATTTTTCTTGCAGCAAATAAATGTTATTAAAAAAAAAACAAATTATAAAATTAAGCAATTCAGTTAAACAGTTTAGAAAGTTTAAAAGTACTAAATGATCCATATATTTAAATAATATTTTTCATTTTTATTGAGATAACAGTTTAATTACAAAATACATTGCAATAGTTGAATATAAATTCTCTCTGAATATTTAAAATAAAAGTTTAATGCTTAATTAAATATTTACAGAAGTTTTATTTGTGAAAATATTGTAAATTGGTGTAGAAATTTTGTATTTTATGGTACTACATTTATTAATTAACGTAGATTTAAATTTAAAAATCGATTTAAAATGATTTTTCTGAAATAGTCCGCAAAATAAGAAAATAAGTCCGTAAAATAACCCAAATGAGTCCGTAAAATAACCCAAATGAGTCCGTAAAATGCGATTTTACATAATCTTTTGTGTATAGTTTGTTGCATAACTGCAATGTATAAAAACATTAAAGAAACAAATGTGGTTTGTCAGATTTTTGTGTTTGGAGAAGGGGAGACAAGGGCACAATATTTATTCAATGTTCTACATAAATTTTATGTTTTAAATTAATAATTTAACATTTTTATAAAGAAAAATATACGCCATCACTTCACGAGTTTAACTGTATTGTTGGTTGCATAACTCCTATTTAACCTAATTTCAAGATTTTTAAATGCCTTTAAAATTAATATTAAACTTTTTCAGAAAAATATAATATATACCTCGGCACTAATATAACTTTTTTTTTACTCACATGGTTATTCTTCTCGGCTATCGCCTCGGAGAATAAACTCCATACTCGTAATAAAAAGTGCCATTTTAGTGCCATCGTATATAAAAACTATTATCATTTTTTCTTTGCCTTGCAATAGAATTATAAATACCTATGAGGATTTGTTATAAGAACAAGGACGATTGACAACGTAATAGTAGAACTGTCTGTCCAGTTATTTGAAAGTATTCGCCCTGTATTGTTTTTTTCTTCTTTTTCTTTTAAAAATGGTAACAAAGCCGCAGAAACTAGAGAAATATATGTGATGTATAAAGTGATAAGGTAGTTACAGAAACGTACTTGCCAAAATTGGTTTGCTAAACTTCGATCTGAAAATTTTTCATTTGAAGATGCACCGTGCTCTAGTGGATCTACAAACATTGACGACGACCAATTTTAGAGTCTGATTGTAAATGAACGGATCATAACAGTCCATGAGATTGCAAAGAAACTGAGTTCATCCAAAACAACTGTTCATGACTTTGAAAACACTTGGGCAAACAAAAGATTTGGGGGATTTTGGATCACGGCATTACTTCGGAAATGGGAAATACATTCTTGATGAAAATGGAAAATATACAGATCAAATTTTCTTGTGCTTTTTTTTCTTTCGGGGGCCGTCTACCTTTAGAATTCGGATACACTGCAGCCTATAAGTCTTTTTGTGTAGCCCCTTGTAGTTGTACTTACGCAGTTAACCTTGATATAACCCCATGCAAGGGTGGCGTATAAAAATGATTTGGTCCCATTTTTCCTGTTCCAAATATGAACTGTCTTCTGCCATTCAGTGTATCACAACTTTATAGGATATGCAGTCGAGAGCTGGTGTCACCGTTGTACAGACCAATTTTCTTTAGATGGGCTCCAACAGTTATATGGCCTGTCAGGAATCCTACTTTTATTTTCTTCTGCGCCCTACTTAATGTCCGTAGTTCTGCAGCACGTTTAGAGTCAAGTCGCCTTATGGTGGCCTTGCTGTTGTTCAGGCCTGGTCTGTTTAGCCAGTGTTCCTTGTGTTTATTGTCGATGCAATCGTTGACTACTAGACGACACGATTTCTTCGTGACACCCAAGACAGGTTCTGGTTTTATGAATGGCATAGAGGCTCTCTCCCTTACTAGCTCATCAGCTTTTACATTACCCTCAATTCCAGAGTGACCTGGAGTCCAGATAAGTGTGATCTTGTTCTGCCTGGGTAGGTCATTGAGTATCCACTCTCAGTTTTGATGAAGTCTTCTTATGCGTTTTACATGATAATAAAAAGAACCGACAGAACATTCCATATCTTGAAATGTAAAAAGGGCAAATCATTGAATAAAAAAATACAGACACGCTATTTACACACCTTTAAATAAAAGAAACAATATTGCAAAAATAAACTTAAACAACTCTGGTAATATAACTTACTTATAATACGAAAAAGCAAAAACATCATTATCTTCCCTTGTTAAATTATTATTACGTTTCATTTCTTTCGTTCATTTTATTACATGCAGAGATGTATAATAAAAAAGGGAGTTATAGATTTACTTTTATTACGTAAACATATACATATTTTTTACTTAACTAAAATGTATTACATTTAATTTATATCTTAAGAATTTCGTGAATTTGAATGGCATTAGCTTTAATGTGTGCTAAGAATCTGGGAAATTGCTGAATGACTATCACTGCAAGGATCACCTTTTTAGCAGCTATAAAATTTACTACTCGTATTTTCTTTAATTGCATTCCTCTTTTCTAAAAATATACCTTTATATCAAAAGTTATTGTTCTAGCAATATATTCTTGATGGTGTTAAATTTACTGTTGCAACTGATAATTCAGAGTTTGCGGGTTATGTAGCTATCGGTTTAATAGATGATATTACTGCGTGCGTAGGCTAAATCGTAAATTAGTAAGGAATGAAGTACATTTAGGTGTGCTTTAAGAGTTTTCGTTAGTCAACTTAATAGGATAGTTCTATATTGGGCTTTTTAGTCCAGATTAATTCTCAGAACGCATCAACGACTAGCACGTAGTAATTTTCTTTCCTTTCTTTTCCAAACTAGCTTGTAAATAAAATAGTATGGGTAGGTATTTAATTGTAATTGCCTCTTTTAACATGGTTTTTGTAGATTCGAAGAAAAACTGCAGTTTAGATAGACAAGTTTCGGGGAGTTCTCTGAATAAACATGCAAACTCCGCTCGATAAGAATAGGATGTGAAAATCCATTAGGTGTTTTGTGTACCGTAACAAAACACGAATAATATTTACAACCATAACAGCTTTCCCTATATACATCCAATTATACATATTTCAAAAATAAATGATGATCCATGTTTTGATTATTCTATCAAATAAATCCCTAATCGGAAATAATTTAAATACACATGAATACTAATAAACCAATAATTATACAAGTTTTATTTAATAAAATAATACCATAACTTGAATACACAATGCACATAAAATAGAACAAATAATGGAGATGGGGATGCTGTTAACACATTACCATATATCATACGGTAAACAGCAACGGTTATTGTATACATTACAAAAATTAATACATTTCAGTGTTTATCTTTTGAAGCAGCTTCAACATTTTTACTTGATTTATAACTCTCACAAATCTACACAAGTAAGCCGCTAAAATCCCCTTCCTTATGAGGAATATGTATAAATATCTTATTTTCCTCCCAACAAGAGATATCTTGTTAGAAATTTTCATTTTAAAATTAATGCCAAGAGAAACATTCATGATGTTTTTCTAAACAAAGCTTTCAGCGAAAAAAACTATAAGCTTTACGTATCATCTCTTCTTCATTATAAAAATGTTTTATAAATTACATTTTCAATAAATATGTTTTCATAAAAAGAGTATTGATAGAAAAAATTTATTCTCTTATGCTCTATATATTAATGGAATAAACAACTAATCCATTTGTATTTTATTTCACTTCAAATGTTATAAAAAGAAACAGTTTATTTGTTTCTATTTTCTCATGCATTGTAAATTAGCTCAATTTCATGTAACATTTTCAATTTTAACAATGAATTTATAACTTTCAATCATTTATATGGAAGAGTATTATGAAATTTATTCGAAACAGAATATGCTACACAGGAAGTAGAGGAACAAAGCACTTCCAGGACATGCAGATCATGATGCATGGACAAACTATTTTGATTAAACCAGCTCATAAAAAATAAAATATATGTAGGAAGAGAATTTCATTTGATTGTTGTAGATCATTCAAAAAAATCTGGAATGGCTGCATCTGGATAGCAATGAATGAAATGAACCGCTAAATGGCCAATGGTATGATAGTTTAAAATAGAGATAGTGTCTAGGTGTCGGACAAAAACAATGAAATTAAATATTTTGATCTAAAGAAAATTGTCAAGTTGTTAATCTGTTGAAACGAAATTCTTAATTCTTCTAGGAAAAATATATGTTGCAAGTTTTTAGTCATAGAAACAATCTAGACAAATCTTTATTCCTTTCGTTACATTTTTAACCTCTTTGAAATTATAATTGGATTTTCAATCAATTATTTTTTATTTTAAAAATCGAATAACAATTATATTAAAATTGACTAATCTATTTGTAGAGGAACGTGATATATAATTTGCTCAATTGAGATTTATTAGTCATTCTGTCAGAGATATCAGTATGTTATGAACAAATTATTACCACAATCGATTAAATCAATCAAGAAACTAATCAATCATATTCCATAATAATTAATAGACATTACAAATATGTATTATGTGTAATTACTAATACATCAAAGGATTATTGAAGTAATAAGTTATAAAGTTATTATTTTGTGTAAGAATTTAAATATTAATATAGAAAGGAATTGAAAAATTGATGAGAAGATAAGATAATGTGTTGAAGTTGAATATCTTATTTGTACCTAAGATAAAAGGAATAAATTATTTCAAAAAGGAATTGAGACAAATGTAATAACTGGAACCTTTTGTATAACTGCCCGGAATTTTCTGCAAACAACATCTCAAAATTTCTGAATGCTTATTTTTTGCTGTGTTTGTGTCCTTGTCGAGCCTTAAGGTGAGTTTTATTTAATGTTGTGTGATAGTAGGGACATATTTTTACCCTAATGTCCTGTGTTATGACTTTATCTCCTGAATAAGTTTTTTCTTCTTATTTTTCCTTCAGATCGTTGTAATGATCATAAATATATAAATTATTAAATGAGACAGATTTTTTCTATTTTAGATAATGAAATGATATATCACCAATAATATTACCCAAATTACTTTTATATTATTAACAATCTATTTATATAAAGGAAACAGAAAATCAATTTAGTTTCCTTATAAATATATGTGCTTGTATTTTATTTATTATTCTTGTTTACTTGACAGTAAGGCGGTGGCTTTGTTTAATATATTAAAAGTTTCTAAGGTGAAAGAAAAAAGTTATTATTTGTTTTATAAACTTGAAAAAAATGTTGTTTTGTTTGAATTAATGAAAAATGCTTTTTGCAACAATGGAAGTACGTACGGATCTAAAAACAAAAAAAAAATATTTAATGAAATATACAATGTAATGTGCTTTGGTTCCTGATACCTCCGAGCTATTAATGATGTTTTCTAATCAAAGTTTAACTTATTTAATGTTATTATTTTCATTACTTTTCTGTGTGTTGAAAAACATTTTATAATTTAGACAAAATTTTCTGATATTTGATAATATTTTTTTGTAATACTCGTATGACGATGAAATTATTAGTCAGTGTTTTCTAACAAGCAATTTTTTTTGTAACATTAAAAAGATTTTTCAGGTCTGCATTAAATTTATTAGTTTTTTTAAGTTCAATAGATCGCCTCTTACCTACATAAATATTGCCTAGCTGAAATCAAGTAAGAATATTTCCAATTTTCCCGTTTTATTTATTCTCCGTTAAAATTATGAAAATGTTGATAAGGTATATTGTTTGTGCAGAATGATTAGCTACAAAATGGGATATTTTACCAACAAAATAAATAAACAATTCCTTCTGTGTTTTTTTTCCTGCAAATTACATTAAATTTGAAATATTGTTGTTATTGGTCAATTTACCTGCATTTTAATAATAATCTTATATTCATTAAATTACATATTTTGTTTATGTTGATTTTGAAATAGAACAAGTTTTTTAGTTTTTTACCACACGGCAGAGTATTTTATTCCGCGACTAGTTTCGCCTTTGATCAAGGCTTTATCAAGCGTTGTACTACAACAAAATTGTTTTTTTTTTCTTCTGTTCGTTACTTGAGGAGAAATTTACTAACCAGCTAGACGAACTTAAAAATTACGCCTAGCCAGAAATCGAAGAGGGAAAAGTTGATTATTGCCGAAATGAAATTAATTCATCAGGAGACGAACAGTTTGGCAGACGGTATACTCACTAAAAACCCTTGTGTTAGTAGTTATTAGTGCATCAACATTAACAAGCTAATGTTTTATCCTGAAAAGTAAAGATATAATTAGAGTAAAGTAAAAATGTAAATTGGCATGTCATATGATTCTGTCTGACGGCCTTTTGCGTTTGCCCTTTCAGGCTGGGTTTAATATGTGAGTGATTGATGATTAATGATTTTAGTGTCAAAGTTCTTAGTTTGAGTTTTGATGAAATCTGTGAAGGGTTGACATTTAAGGTCTTTTAAAATTTGTTTATTTGTCTATCTAAAAGTGTCTGGATTTCTAATTGCTCGGAGGATTAAATTTTCTTTGACTATAATTTTGTTGAGTGCTGAAGGCATGCCTAAATGCCAGACGGGGCAGACATATATTAAAATGTGTCTGATTGTGGCTTGGTAAATTAAAATTTTGTTTTGCGTCCTAAGTTTGCTTGAGGAGCATAATAAATGATATAATTTACCGTTTGCCTTTAGACGAGCGCGTTTTAAGTGTTCCGTGAATATAAGTTTGGTATCGAAATAGGCTCCGAGATACTTTACAGTTTTAGACCATGTTTGAGTTTTTGATAGTTTTGTGCTTCTTCGGATTGTGTTTGAATTTTTTGGCAGTGAAAATAATGGAGTTTAATTTTGTGGGATTTAGGGCGATTCGCCATTTGTCGCACCACCATTCTATTGCTGTGGCTTGGGATTATAATCTATTAGTGATTGTGTTTATGCAGTTTGATCGTATAAAGATGACTGAGGACGCCTGAATTGTAGAAGGATGTGATGGATAGTGTGTCGAGGATTTTGACTTGAAAGAATCTGTCCGTGAAGTAGAAGTCGTTGAGTTTTATGAAGGCGGTAGAGATGTCGAATGTGTACATTTTGAAAAGGAGTGCGGGGTGCCAGACATTGTCAAAGGCTTGCGTAAAGTCAAAGAACCATTAAGATCGTTAATGATGTAATCAGTGACTCTGGCAAGCTGATGGGTTGTGGAGTCTTCTGTTCTAAAACAGCGTTATTCGTCAGGGATAATATCGAGGGTTTCGGTGATGATGTTTAGGCGATGAGAGGATGGTCCTCTCAATGAATTTGCTAATGTGGGTTAGTAAGGGAATGATTGTGGATAGTTTCCATAAGGGCGGAAAGTATCGAAAGCAAAGGATTGCGTTTGAAATGTTGGTGCTGAGGGTGATGGCTTTTTTGGGAAAGTTTTTCATGAGTTTGGCGGTGATTTTATCAGGACCAGGTACTGATTTGTTGCGTAGGTTGTTGAGGGAGGTGATTTCTTTTGGTGTGACGGGATTGAAAATGAAGTTGTCGTGGAGGTTTTGGAGGTCGGCTATGAAGTTGTTGGTTGGAACAGTTGCTTTTAGGTTGGATGAAAGATTGGGTGAGAATTGGTCTTGGAAGTGAGAGGCGAAGGTATTTGCTACTTTCTGAGGGGACGTGATTTTGATGTTATTTATTTTGAGCGTTGTTATTTATTTTGAGCGTTGGGACAACAAAATTGCAAGTTACATTCTTATTTATAGAGAGAAAATGGTGGGCTTGGTACAAATTATATGATTACAGGTATTTCAAACAAATTTAAATTTAATTGGGTGAGGGTTTTTCTAAATCGTTTACAAGTTGGAAAGATAATAAATAAATCGGATTACATTTCTATTGCAAAATCTTAATGGTAGGATTATTTTCTATTTCCATTGCACATTTTAAATTACATGATTTATGACATTTACATTAACATAATATTTTGCTTATATGAGAAACAAAAAATGTTCGAGGTTTTAAAATAATAACACTTTCAAGTGTGCATTCTGTAAAATGTGTCGAATTAGATCTCCTTGTCCCTATAAACATCAGCAACGAATAAGGCAGATCTAATTAATTTTTGTAGAGTATGAATAAATCTGCAATTATTAAGCGAATTATGTACGACATATTAAAGGCCTCTCAGATATCACGGTAGTACAAATAAGCTCCGGTGAAGACAGAGAGGCAAGACAATTAAATATCTGGAGATAATGTTCAACATTAGGATGTTTTTGTGGGAGACGATGTGGGTTAGAGCGCCGCTACAAATGAATGTTTCAACATTCAAGTAAGATGTTTTGCGGTGCCTTAGGACAACGATTAACAAATCTCATGTAACTAGACGTAATTCATTTATAACCGTGTTTCACAACCTTCCCCAGCAAAGTTTTTCTAAATAACATCTAATAAATGGTGCATATTTAATCTATGAATACACATCTAAATCATTTTAAGAGACAAGAAAATTAATTATCATTTTCGAACTAATTAAATTTATTCATACATCCCCATAAATCAAAATCAATATTCGGAACAATTATGAAATTATCCGTGTATTTTCATAAAAATTTCCATCCTAAATCGCGATATATTAACCATAAATTTCAAGAGCAATCATAAAACTTTGGGAACCTTGTTTTATGCATATTATGTAAATAATTAATTATTTTTCGAAAAACGTAAAGTATACGGGAATGTTCATTTACAATTTTGCCTCACGCATATCTTTCAATATTAATTTATTACTCATTAATAATATTTATAAAATTAGAATGTACTTAGAAATGCTTTGAGGACTTAACTGCATATACATTCCGGGTGCGTTTATTGTTTAAATTCAGGATTTCTGAAATCAAACCACTACGGTTTTGAATAAACATCCTGTGTTGAATCGGTTTGTTCTATTTCAGATATATCTCTGCCTGTAGCCTCATGTTTAAATACGCCACAATATTCTTACTCTACAATATCATACGTACAACACAAAGTGCCTGCCTTGCTTTTCAAGATTTATCCTCTCTCCTAATAGGAATACTTCAAACGAATTTATACCTTTAACTTTTACCTTCAGGATAAAGTAAAGGTAACAAAACTACTTTTAATTTGAAAACAATAATTTTTGTTACAACAAGTTACAGTATACAGGAAATTACAAAAGAGATTAAAATGTTACTTATGATTGTGAATATAAATAATTCAATGTTATAGTTATCACAAAAACACAATTAATAATTAATAGAAATTTATGTGTTATTGTCTGCAATTAATGAATTCCTTATCGTAAAACAATCTTTCTAGTTAAACTCTATATATATATATATATATATATATATATATAATTGGTGTTTATTGTTCAATGATTCGTATTCAATTCTAAGGCCACAATTCTTAATTTTTGCTATGGAAGGTAAATCCTCTTGTGCTTTTAAGTTTTAAATAACTCATTCATGAAGCCATTTAGAACAATTGAGAAAATTATTTTTAGTGCAATACTGATTATAAAATGGAAATAAATTTGTTAAAATCAGCTCTTAACGATAAGCATGTGCAATTACACATATAGTAAAACAGGATTTAGTAACGTAACCACAAATTTATGTTTTCCCAAGTGTACACTTGTTTTTACGACTCAACAGTTACCGAACGGATTTTAATTTCTTTTATCTAATTAATTAGATATTAATTAACCTGTTTGGTACTCTCATTAATTTCTTAATATACGAATTGTGAATTTAAAATTCAAATGAATATTTTTCCTATTCCATAAAATTTGGACTAAATCCCGAGAAAATTAATTCCATCAGTGTGTAGTAATGTATCATCTTAAAAGGGTTTTCTTTATGATATATGTTGATATAATCTTTTGATCCGGACTTTTTCACGCTCATGTAATTAATCATTAGAGCTTGAAAGATTTTTTTGTGTTTTCAGCAGAAACTATAATCAAGTAATTATGTGTATAAAAGATGAAATAATCAACCCCTTCTTGCTCGTTTATAATTTTTAATGAAACATACATTGGCAGGAATACTGAATAAAAGAAATATATTTTTATTGCAACAAAAAAAAAGAGGTAACGCATATATATTCTATTCTCCTTTCTCATAATATTGTAATTATAACAATGCATTATTTTAATGCTACTTTATTTATTTTGCTTTATTTAATAAAATCTCACTAAAATACCCGAAAGTGCATTTTAATATGATTAATTTTATGAAAGTATAATATTTACAAAACTAGCTAACCAAATTTATTAAATTTAAAATTAATTAATGAATTCTTGTGGCTTTATTTAATTTAAAAAAATAACGCTCGCTATTTGCTGCAATTCAAAATAACGCAAAAAAAAGCTATTTTGTAATTAATTGGTGGAATTAAATGATAAGTCTCATGATTGATAGATTGAAGACAACCAATCTTCAGAATGATTATGAAGGAATAATAAAACATAGAAAATAAACATGTAAACACATTAAAATAATTTTATTATTATTTTTATTAAGGGAAGAAAAATTTAATGTTTGGAAAAAAAATACGTTTGGTTATTATTAAGCAAACTTTCAGTTTCCTAAATTTATTATTAATTGCTGAAAGAAGAGACAGCAGTAGATTATCTTCTGATAGGAAGTGGTATTATCCTCCGTCGTGAATTTAATAGCACCCATGTGGCGTTAGTCTCCCCTAATCTGCACACTATAATTCATAGCAGCCATATATTTTTCCTTTTTTGGGTTCGTTGTTTAAACAAAGCATGTCAAGCGGTCGATCCTGATAACCTGTGGTATATTACATAAAGGCGGCTTAGTGTTTCCGCATTTACAAACGGTTTTCTGTCAGCTAGTGCAGAAAGTCTAATATCCCACTATGATACAGGATTCAGAAGTGTTAGTTCAATACAAGCAGAAAATGCAAATTTCCAATTTGGCTGTTATACGTTTATTGTTGCGAATTGTTGAAAACGCAAATAAAACACGTAAACTTCAAGGAATATTCAAATACCATCCACAATAAAACAATAAAGGAAGTGGAGAGGTTTGCAAGCACTACAAAAACATCTAAGGAACTCTAGTTCACGTATTTAGTTAAGTAAGAACATGCAATCATCTCACCTTTATACTTGAAAAGATTCATTTATTTACCCTAATACTAGATCTTCTGAATTGAAATTAATTATTTATACGAAACATCTATTTAAAACTTATCACAAAATAATTATTTCAATACATAAAATTAAAAAACTTTAAAAAATATGATTCTCAAAATATTTAACATTATTACTAATTATCAAATTATGATAGATAAACATATTTTCAACATAATTATTTCATTTCATTTATATTCAATACAAAATATTAGCTTCTAATTAGGCATCAATTTGAATTGGGATATTTATGAATAATTTGTAATTACTGGAAAACCTCATTAACAGTAAACATTTCTACATATAGATACATGGGATTTTGATTCCCTTTCATCACATTCAATTCAATGCACGTAATTGAAAATAAAAATTACTTATTATTTTATTAGTTAATCATTGAAATAGAAGCTTAACTCTTAAATATATCTACTAATGATTCTAAAGCTTTTGCTAGTACTTCAACTTAATTGAAAAATAAAATGTGCGATGAAATAGATAATCAAGATTGATAAGACATTGTGCTAAATACTAATCTATTTAACACCATCTCTTTCATGTTTTTATTACCTGATGACTAAATATTATTCTTTAAATTATAAAATAATTTAATTAAGATTTAACTATTGTTTTTTCTACCAATATTTCACCTTCACTTTATATATTTTATTTCATCAAATACAAAATGCAAATGATTTATGTATAATTTGAAAGTCTGATGACATTACAAAGGGCTTTCAAAATGTCTAAAATGTTAATATAGAAATTGATTTACTTTTTATGGGGTTCTTCTTACCGACTAATACACTTGAAATTCCCCATTCTCTTGTATCGAGATATCAGTATAAATTTATAACATAAATTTTCTAATCTAGCTGATTGCGTGGGATAAAAAAATAATAAATAAATTTACGCGAAAGATAATATAGTTTAAATAAATAGAAATTTTAAATCGATTTAGAGAAAGAAGTAACGGAAACTCTGCAATTTAAATCAGAAAAAAATGAAAGTACTATACAAGGTCGGCATCTAATTTTGGAATTTTAACTACCGGTTATTTTGATTTTGGAAGGTATAATGACATTCATGAGTTTCAGAAAATTAGTTTTATGTTTGATATTTACGAAATGGGACGCTTTACGCTTGAACAAAGTTTGGAAATATTGGATACTTACTTCCAATGTGGTGAGTCTTCTACCCAAACAATTTGGAATTTACAAAAACAAAATCGATAGAAAAGAAGTGCCTTCAACCTAATTTGTAGATCAATTTGTGAAGCAACCGAAACTTGATCATTAATGGATAAAAAACAACACGTTCACGGTTTCGTCCAGTGTTGCTCAGAGTGTGAACATACATCAACATCAACTCGTCATCGTTCTCAGGAACTGAACATTTCTCCCACTTTTCTGCGGAGAATTTTGCATAAAGACCTCGATTTGAAAACCTACAAAGTTAAATTAGTCCAAGAAATAAAACCTCATAACCATCCGATGCGTTTTCAGTTCAGCCAATTGGTTAAACATCATTTGGCCGAAGATGAGCATTTGCTCATTTCCATCTCGAAGGCTATGTCAATAAGCAAACTTGTCGCATTTGGGGATTACAGAATTTATACATGACCATTGAGCAGCCTATGAATCCACAACGTTTTTGGTCTGGCGGCATCATTTTTCATCGAAAAGGAGCAAGTAGCCGCTGTTACAATTAATAGTGAATGTTACCGTGCTATGCTAAATGAATTTTTGTTTCCAAACATTGAAGAGGAGGACATGGATAACATTTGGTTTCAACAGCATTAGGCCACTTGCCACATAGCCAACGTAACCATTGATCTTTTGCAAACTGTTTTTGGAAGCCGAAATGCTGATGTCAATTGGCCGTCTAGAAGCTGTGATTTGAACCTGTTGGATTTTTTTTGTGAAAAGCCTTAGGATAAGTGTCACGCTAACCATCCAGAGACGATTTATGCCCTAAAACACGCAATCGACGTTGCCACTCATGCGATTGAAGGCCAAATCAATCGAAAATGTACCGAAAAATTGGGTTGATCGGATAGGGTACTCTCAAGTCAGCTGTGGCAGTGATGTTGTATTTCATTCTTAAATGAAAATGTCCAATCTTTCTAATAAATTCATAATTTTGAAAAAATATTAATTAGTTTTTTTTTTATAACCGATTCAAATTCCAAAAGTTAGATGGCGTACACGTTATATGCATTTCATACTCACACACATTTACTCGATTTTATATGAGGAAATTTGCTTCGCATTACTGTTTTTCCTTATAAAAGTAAGTATATATTATCTTTTCTCACATTCGCATTCTTTTTTATTACGAGAGTCTTCACTTTTGTATTTTTTATAAATCTTCAGAAATAAATCTATTAATTTATAATATAAGCTCTCTTAATATTTTTTTTACATTATCCATTATTCTTTATGTGATAAATATTATCTAATTTGGTAAATATTTTATATTATAAATTATATGGAATTCTTTAGTACCGATATTAAATTCGCTTTTGTGATTATTTTCACGTTTTACTTTTTGTATTTTTTTCCTGATGACAAAAACATATTTTTAGATTGGATTGTGCAAAATGACGATGGACAAATAAACGTGAATTATATCGCACAATATATAGACTTTTTGTGGATACGACATTATTACGATTATGGGAGATGAGGCGTTACCTCCCATAAACGCTTTATATAACAAATACTTTTTGTTTTCAATGTCTTGTGATATTTACGATGTAATGATTTGTACAAGTTTAAGTGTTCAAGATGATATTAGAAATATATAAAGTTACAAACTTATATTATATTGTATAGATATCTAACTTTTTCTTTTTTCATTCGATTGATCGGTTTAATATTTTTAGATATTTCATTTTCAACAAACTAATTCACTAAACTTCCGTTTCTATACAATTTCTTATTTAATTTTCAATAGCAATACTTATATTATTTGTTTTAGTGAAAGTTGAATGTTATGACGTCAAAATCGGCCCTCTAACAAGCATATTGACCCCTATAAAATGCATATTATCCCTTAAGCAAATTCCAGAATGTTTGAAAATGCATTTCTTAAACTTAATTGAGGTTTGCGGCTCTCATATACAAAGTTTTGTGAAATATTTAAGCTTTTTAAACTCCGTGGATCATCCTTAGAAAACGATTTTTTCACTTTTTTGTCACATTTGAACAAATCCAATAAAATATTTATATTTTACGGGAAAAATTATATCGAAATAAAAGCATTGTTATAAGGTCAGCCGGGGTAAGTTCGGACGGAATTTGTAAAAATTTACTTTAGCAATGAAACTGTGCATTTTATTCTTAAATAAATACATTATATATATATATATATATACAAAAACAATAAACAACAGGAATACTATTCAAAAGTAAGCATTTTTATTTTTATTTTAAAACTAAACTTAAAATTTTAATAAAATTAGAAGCAAAATATCAAACAAATGAGTTAGTTAATAATCTTAACTGAATGCACGTTTTCAACATGCAAATTCACCGTTGTCCGAACTTACCCCAATAGACAAAATTATCTGGGGTAAAACCAGACACGTCAATTTCTAATAATATATGTAAATCTTAGAATAAGTATTCACGACTTTTAAAATATTCAAAAGTAGCCACTTAATTGAATTTTCAACAAAGAAAATTATCATAAAACTGACTTTAAAAACATTCCTAACAAATTAGCAGTCTGACCACTTGGCGTGGATGACAAAACTACGGGTAAGATCTCCTTGATAAAAGAGGAAACAGATTTTCCTCGCTATTAACTATTATCATAAAAGCTAACAGACCTATCTTACTACATATCCGAACTTACCCCGGTTAACCATATATATTTTTATTAATGTTAATCAATTTTACAGGTAAGAAACTGTCCTGTAATCGTGTTCAGAACGCCTTCTGACGTTGTCAGATGCCTAATTTCCATCCTTACCTCTAATTCGACTGGTCATGCTGGAGGTCTCTTACACTTCAATTTTTTGTATTGTTTTTGATTACATTTAATTAAGTTTTTTTGTAAATTTGTTCAGGTTAAATGATTTTGATGCCCAAATCGCATTTCACAATGATAAATAATTGAAAACAGTACATTAAATATCTAGCTGGGAGTCTTTAAAAGAAAATAATTACAAAACAATGTAATTAAGTTCAAACCAAACAAATTGCAGCAATTTAGTGTTAACATTTACAAAGAACGTTTTCTATATAATAATTTACAGTTGCTTTAAAATTTCATTGGGATCCGAAATAAATTTTAAGAGTATTTTATTAAGGTCTGCTATATAATCGCTAACTTTGTGGAGATTAATTTGTATTTGTGATACTTCTCTGATTTAATTCGAGTAGATCGTAAAAACGATATATTTGTGCAATAAACTGGGGCTGAAATTTAAATTAATGTGGGTAGTGGTTGAATAAAGTCGTTTTTATGATTCAAAGTTTTCCTCTTAAATATGATTAAATAGTAAATTGGAGAGGTGCAAACCAATATTCAACCCGCTATTAACTCCGTAAAGCTGGATAAAAAGCGAGATCAAATTTTTTAATGCATTCTAGAAATTACAACGTGAAATCATTGCGGGATGTAGACATTAAAAAAAAACTTTTATTCGAATATTTTAGTATGCAACTCTGAATTGAATCAATATTTTACAACAAAATAATACATAAAATGCAACAGAAAAAAAATCATCAATAATTTTCAATAATTCGATTATTTGTAATTAAAAAATAAAACAAAATTTAAAATTCAATAAAAAGCAATGAGGGTGTATCTTTTGCAACTGCTAGAGATATACAAACATTAATTTCAATGTCTCTCTTTTAATAAGAAAATTTGTTAAAACTAGAAGTCACAATATAATTGAAATTCCCACAGTCCAGAATATAAAGGCAAGAATAAATAATAAACATCCTGAATATAAAACAACTAATTTACATCTAAAAACACTCGGGAAAATTAATTTAGAGTTGCAAATATGCACCTTTTAAATCACCTATTACATTATCAATTTAGCTTAATAAAATTCATCTCGAGGCAATTTAAAAGTGTGTTTGATAACTCTAAATGTCACAAACACCGCGAACTTCTTGTTATCGTATATTACAATAATGTCAGATAAAGGCCAACATGCATTCTAAAAATACAAACGTGGCTAGTAATCTAAACATCATAGAAAAATATAAAGTTCAAAATAGATTTAAAACAATTTTATTAAAAGAATTATTTTCTTTTCTATTAAATTAAAAATTTAATATATTTTTACAATATTTTATTTTTACCGAATTTTAAATTTAATTCATCTTAATATTTATTATTAACAAAATATATTGACAATTTTATCATCGTTACAATTTTAATTTTTCATGAAATATTACTTTAATTGAATAAAATTGTCGCAGTTGATGAAGTTTTATTTTATTAGTGTTTTCAATTATCAGAATATAAATAATGAATTAAATAAAATTTAAAATATATTTTAATGTAAAAAATTTAAATACGTTTTAATGTTTCCACATTTATTATTAATTTAATTGGACTAGAACAGACAAATATCAGGAATAGAATTACTAATATCATTATCGAAAGATTAATTAGAGTATCGCAGATTAATTTATAATTAATACTGCTGTATTTGTTAGAGCTGCAAGAGATGCAGTTGGTTTCAAATCTCCAGAAACTGGTGGTTCACTGAGTACATTAATTAAATCTGTTTCATTTTCCTATCTTCGATAACTAACAAGATGAAGTCTACAGTGTTGGGAATTGCATATTATCTATCATTTATAACATCTAAAATGTGTTTAATGTGTTTATTGAGATGAAAATAATATTAATTAGTAATTTATACACATCTAAAAATAAAGAAAACGTTTTCAATTCTAGAAATTGAGACGCTTTAATTGCAAAAAATAAATCAATTTAATGGTATAATTAAAATTTCTAATGAATATCGCATTTTGTTTATTTTTACTTTCCTTACTGCTCAATAGAGTATCGATCTTCTTATATTGCTAAATTCATTTTATGCGAGTAAATATAATAAATTATATAAAAAAATGATGTGCCAAATATGTATTTATTTTAAATTTGACCCATAAAATATTTTAGAAAAAAAAAACTATTATGAACTTGATTTTCATTAATTGATTCTGACTTGACGAGTCAAAAAAATGGAATAGTTTCTGCAAGCAGCGATTGAATTAAAGAAGTTCAAAAATATAAGTAAGCATGCCCAAAGGGAGCAACAAAAAAAAATTAGTCTGTACAGCGGTGACACTAGTTGTCAACTGTACGGTTCAGCTCCATAAACTGCCCTGAATATTCTTTGCAGTTGTGATGTGCTGAATAGTAAAAGGCAGCTCATATTTAGAACAGGCAAAATGGTACCAAATGAGTTCTATACGCAACCTTTGAAGAATCTCCATCTAATGGAAGAGGGGTCATGTCAAAGTTAAATGTGTAATTACTTCCACTAGGGGTTATTCAATAAAACTATGTAGGCTAAAGTGTATCCGGATGTATAAAGAAGAAGGCCCCAGGGGGAAAAGTTAATCAGGGAAAAAAGGTGATCAGATGTCCCACATTTGTTGGCAAGTTGATTTCATATTGAAAATTTTTCGCAAAATTGTCCAACATTGGAGAAAATGTCCAACAAAAGGCAAATTTGAAGAAAGCGGAATTAAAAGAGTTGATTTTTTTGGAAAGATGGACAAAAGGTAGCTTTTTTATATATCTAGGGAATAAAACGATATGGAGGCGATAGCCGAGAAAAATAACCATACGAGTAATAAAAAATCATTTAAGTACTATGATATGTATTATATTTTTTCCAGAAATGGCCAAATTATTAATTTAAACATTTTTTCAGGGAAATTTATAAATTAGGTTATGAAACCAGCTATACGCAAAATCGACTGTAAAATCGCATTTTAGCTTGAACTTACATATTTTTTTATGTTTTTTCTTATGACCAAATCGTTCCTCATTCTTCTCAACAAAATTTGGTTGCTTTAGTCACAACTAACATTTCTTTCATAAAGTATTCGCAACTTGGATCTTCAAGGACACAATAACATATTTTCAGGCAACATTAAGTTGACTGAGGGGTGAATACATAAAAAAAACTTCTCTTTTCACTTTATCCAATTTGTGTAAATGACGATTCACACTTGACTGTCACATATCTAGTTAGATTGACAGTTGTCGAGTGCTTTTTAGTGCATTAACTCCAACAGTATTTCTCTACACAGTATATAGTCGCCCTTTTCAAATTTGGCTAACCACACAGTCATTAAGTGTAGTTTCCTCTTCAAATTCCATATCGAAGGCGTTTCGGTGGTTATAAAATTTTCCAATAATGGCGAAATATGACTCATACCCCAATATCATTTTCGTTGAAAGAATGCCAAACAAATACTTAACGTGACAGGGGCTATTATGTTTACAAAATGATTCAATATGATTATATGATTTAAATCCAATATCAATCAAATTAAAAAATACAGCGATAAGAAAAATCGAGTTATGAACGGTCATTTTTGACTCATCCCAATATTATAATTAACTTGATTCAAATGCATTTTAATGAATATCTACATAATGTACAGAATATTAATAGGTTTATAATAATTATATTAGCTCTGATGCATAACGTATATTAATTAGAATAATAGCACGTCAATAAAATATTGAGTTTGGTAATATTAAGGCAGTGAAGCGGGTACATCCCTTTATTGAACCGCAAAATACGTGACACCTTACAAAATGAGTATTGTGGTGATTCAAGATAGACCATTTAAGTGACTAATATGTATAAATTAATTAATTATTGAATTCAAGGGCACAAATCCAATTTATATACTAAATTCAATTAATCAAATAAATTTACAACATCAAAATTTGATTTGTTCAACATTCGTAAAAATACCGACTTTAATATAAAACCAATCGTTTCAAATTGAGTTTGAAAAGAAACGTAAAGCAAATCTGAATTTAAATATGCAGGTACACTGCTACTGAAACTAATTACGATCCCAACGAGTAAATGCTGGTTTATGTTAACACAGAGAAAAAAAATGTAATTTACAATTCTTGCAATTTGGTACATTACAATCGTGTTCTAAATAATTAAAGAATTATACAATGTTAATTAATATTTCAAACATACATATGTAGCGTGTGTTTTTTTTTATAATACACTTAAGGCCTATGCATGCTTTAAAGAAAAATATAAATCGCCTATGTATACTTTTAAGAAGGTCGTATATCTAATCTACAATTTAAAATTATTTCCATTTTATATTCTTACAGATTATCTTCATATGTAGTAAGAGATTAATTCGATTAATTTTTTGCTGTTAAATAAGTTCTGCTGAAATCCCAGAATTCCGACTTGTTACATTTGTTATATGAAATTTTAAGAATGATCTCACATATATTTTGGACCTCTCTATTGATTTTCGACTTGTCGGTTTTCATGTAAGACATATGGTACATAATTTCGAATTAAGAATTTCTTCTTCAATTTGTTTTATTTCCGTTTAAATGCCGAAAAACATATTTGTGAAAATTCATAAATTTAAAAAAAAATTCTTCATCATCCTTTCAAGCTATATTTAATCAATTTCGTTTTTAATTAATTTCATAAGAGAGATGAAAATTATTATTTACCGAAAACCGAGATATAAATTTATCAACTAAATTTTTGAATCCCAACTCCGGATTTGAAATTCCATTCTGTGAACACCCTTGGAATTAGCCACGGTTTAGAATCTGAATATGTTTCAATTAAAATAAATAGGTTCATGTATTAAATTGCTTTACTATCAAATTCATTAAAATGAATTGTTCCGAGAACTTTGTTTCCCTTGAATATTTAATTATGTTAATTATCTTACATGCATCGGACGCAAGTGGAGTAAATTGAATGTTACGGTTAATCTGAATAGGATTTGTGTTAATGCGGTTCAGGTTTTCATCTATAATTAAGACGTGGAAGTTGGTACGCGACATTTAAACGTGCACACGTTTAAGATGGTTTGGCAGCTGGGTTTGCCCTATGGGAATACTTGCACCTACGTACTTTATGCTCAGGTCCTGCTTAGCTCTAGGGTCATCAGACCTCTAGAGTATGAAAACTGTAGCTTTACACTGAAATTTCCAGCATTATACTTCACATTAATGAAGACATGTTCACAAATAACCGAAAGAAATTTCTTTTTAATTTTTTATTAAATTTTATTATTTCCCTTTTCTGTGCCTTTTGTTTTCAATTGTCCTGAAAAATATAAAAATTTCACTTTATTTACTTGTTCCATTTTTGATGAAAAATACGAGTGGGAACGTTGCACAATGCACTAATGTTTATGAATCCTTCAAATAAAGTCTTATGGGAAATATATATATTTTTACTATCATAGAAAATGTTTCCAATATAAATTTCATGTTACGAAAACTTCTCTTTGTTGTTGAGATGACTATAAAATTTATATATTTTTCTAATTTATTTTCCTTCTGCGTCTTCAGTTTCAACAAACGCTATTATTTATTTATTTTCTTAATTTATTAAAATGCATACGATATTTTTATTTTTAATACATGAAAATGCATATATTTATTTTATTTTAATAATAAAGATATTTAAAAGTGCCACGATTTTTATGGAATAAAAAAATAGTTTAACATCCATTTACAACTCATATAATGAATATGTCAGATTTGTTGTTCTAATTATAATATGGTAAAAGATACCAATCACTGTAATAAGTAAATAAATTTATTTGAGGGATAATATTACTTAGGACACAAAGGTAAACCAACAGAAAATTGAATTAACAATAATAGAGGGTTCGACAAATATACTTATCAGGAAGTGCTTTGAAATAATATTTAATTTCTATAAATCAGTAAAATTTAATTAATATTTAAAGCAGATTTGAATATAGTTTGTTTGATTACAAATTTATTTAGTGCTACAGTATTTCGGTTTAATATTTATGTGAAAACACCTAAGAAGGTCGGTACTATAGGATTTTAGTAGCACTCCCGTTGTATCAGTATCAATAAATCACAATATAATTGGTAGATAAAATATAGCTGTATAAAGATAAACTACATCATGTAAAACGTAAAAGGACATTCTCATAATATTTCCTATTTTATAGCAGCCTTATATCTTTTTCTTATTGCGCGCACGCTCACTCGACTCTGCGTTTTTAATCAAATACTTTCATTTATCATCTTGGCACGTCATATATGAATAATTTTTAAATTTTACAGACTTCTGCAATATAACAGTGAAAATTGCATTACATACTATCAAAATGTTCGCAGTTATTCCAAGCCATTCAATTTGTAATTTTAAGATTGAACTTGTTCGCTTCACGAAATTTGAATAATATCGAATTATTTGAAACAGAATAAAATTAAAATATTTACTTTTGTGTATATGTCGCAGGCAGATAGTTATTTTAGGCAAATGACTTTTTTTTATTTTTATTACGTTCACGACTAATATTGCAACGTTTAAAAAGAATGCCATACTAAATCAAATCATATTTAGATGTATTTAAAAAAAATTCTTAATTAGATAAGTAAGATATATAAACTATATATAATCAGAAGTTTTAATTTTCGAAGATAATTAGAGACTGTTGTGTAGTAAGGTGAGGATTTACCACAGACTTTTATGTCATCGGAATTCAATTTCAGATTGCGCTTCGTACTTTTCTTAAGGTTTTAAATCTATTCTTCCACTCTTGAAAGTTTGAAACTTGATAATTATATTTTTTCCGTCTAGGTTAATTGAAAACTCTGCAGATAATGATCAGAATGATTGAATCTATACGATCCGCATGAAATAGATTAATTATAGTCTCAAATGATTTTATTGTTTTATTATATGAATAAACAAGAATTTTTTGTAAACTAGCCTGGGTCTCCCCTAGTTGTAATTCTTTCTATCCAGTTTTGTCTTGCAAAATTGAAGTAATTCGTCTTTTATAAAATTTTCTTTGAAAAATTTAATTTTACCCAATTCATAGAAAGCTGACATTGTATCACATCAATTAATCGATAGAAATTCATATAAAAAGAATAATAAGCTTATCATTAATATTTTTTTGTGATCGGGGTGCTAGTTTGAATAATTCATAAATTAAAGTGCCGCGCAAGGAATCTACAATACCGAAGTTTGCTCATTTAACCTGGGGCAGCTGCGGCAACATTTTCCGTGTGATTTTCTTTTCATTAAAATCCTTGTAAACTTTTGCCTAAATAAAATAGAAGTTCTCAAACGTTGATTTACCTTAGTGGATTTGTCTTCTTTCATCTTGTTTACGGGTTTTTCTTTTAGAAATCAAAAATTAGTCTTGATATGGAGCTATTCGCGTTTATTTCAATATCTCGATATATTTAACCAAATAGGTCTACTTGGGCTTAAAAGATGTACATTAGAAAACTTTAATAGATTCTCAAAATTTATTTCCCAAAATCTCCAAAACCTACAGTTTTTCGGAGATCCGAAATTTTTACTTGTCTATTTCATCAACTCTAGTTTCGCAGGGTAGTAAATATCAACATATTTCGAATTTATTTTGCCAATTTGTCGATTTTGGAATAAAAAATAACGATAGATCACGAAACAAAAAACTCAATGAAACTAGACAAAAGATTCTACTTTTTATCAAGTTCAAGTCATATTCGCCTAGAAAATATTTTATGAGATGTGCCAAAAATAAATAATTTTATACAGAATTTAATATAAATTTTCCGGTCTAACTTGAATATAGCCTTTTATACTAACATAACAGATTATTTTTGTAAAAATTACATCAATTTCTTGTAAATTTGGTGCATTCGCTGGGTTATTAATATTTTATAAACTGACGTTTTAAAATAATGAAGCATTCTGAAAAATGTTATACCTCGAGGCAATATTTGTATCAAAATTCTTATACATAACTATTATTACTCCATCATATTTAAACAATGAAATTTAATTCTATTATGCAGAATCTATAGAATATTTGTCATAAACTAAATTATTAATAAGACTGTATGTAGTTAATTACAACTGACATAACTATTTTACAATTTAAGTATGAACATATGCGATTAATTTTTGTTACAAACTAATCGTGTTAAGTAGAGAAATGTGTAGATTAGAACAGTAGCTTTCCATTTAGTTATAGGTTCTTACCCTACCTGCTGGCTTGTCCCTATAACCACACGAGGGTTATAAAGCAAAACACGAAAGCCCTAATGGCAATACAATTAATGTTTGCTTACAAATAATTTCATATAAGTTTTAACCTATATAATAACAAACTAAATAAATTAATATGAATTTATTCGATCTTAAACTGAAATAAAATAATTTTGCTTGAAAAATAAAAATTGAGAATTTGAAAATAAAAAAATTCGTTTTGGTGTAAAAATTGTTATAACATAAAATAACTATAATATTCTCTGCATAATTGAATATGTGCAGATTTATTGATAAAATTATATATTCCCTTTGCAAATAAAACAATAATTACATAATAAAATACGAAATTATGATTAGGAAATTATGCATCATATTATGAATAAAATTGTAATTATATAATATAATAACAGTTATTTTGCATATATGATTTCATTTATATGTAATAAACACAACTAAATTTTATCAATTTTAAGCTGCTTTAATTATAATTTTAATTGTAAAATTAAACAAGATTCAGATAATCAAACATTCCATGAAAATTTAAATGTCCAGAAGCATCTTGTATAATATAAATAAAAATAATGTATTTCTAATTAAATCAATTTTGTGGTAATTTGGGTTACCCTTTGTTGGTATATTCAATGAAACAAATAGGCAAAATTTTAAAATGTTATAATCATGAAATAAAACATCTTTTATGTATAATATACACATCAGAAATTATGTATAATCATTTGAATAAACACAATAGGGTTTTATAATATTTTTAGGGATGTTTTGTTACCCATTCTGCGTACGCTGTTCAGTTTTTTTTTTACAGAAAATTATTCTCTCCGCCTCCCAATTTTTCTAATGCCTAGGCCGTGAAATAACTCCTCACTTTCCAGCAAGATATAAAAAAATTGAAAGAAAAACAAACCCTTCCAAGGGTTTTTTTTGTACCACCCATTTTATACAATGCTGGACACAAATACATGTGAAACATTATTCTCCGTGACAAAACTACTTTCCATGCAATTATAAACTTTTCTAATATTATTTTCATTTTTTTATCTCTTTGTATAATTTATTAAAAAAAACACAACATGAAACTGAGAAGAGAAAAATGTTTTGATAAATTCTTTTCTTTGTATTGAATCTCAATTTCAAAGCTTACTAGTTGAATTTGATCCCTTGAGACATTTCCGGAAGGTCAGATTTTTCGGGTTAAGAAAAATCTGAACAACTTCTTCGAGATATGAAATGAAACAATTCTCCTTTATTCCATTCGACAAGAATTAAATCCATCATTTTTTTATTCTAACGATTTTATACGGATATAAAGAAAACTCTTTTGCATATTTATATTCTAGAAAATTAAACAATCAACAAATTTTACTTGAAATCCATCTGGAATTTTATACAATAATATAACTACAATTTAAAGGTTAATTTATGGAAACAAAAAATATATTCAAGTATGCATTTACGTAAAAAGTTACCTTTATCATTGATACTTTGATACACTAGTGCAAGGTTGGGCAAAAAAATTACATCAATAAAAGTAAATGTATCGTTTTTGTTTACTGGCCTCTGATTGATTTCCGATTAGATTAATGCATTACAATGGCTCATTAAGTACCTAATTTATAATGATCAATGCAAATATTTCTGTTTTATAAATTACCTTTGTACAATCAAATTTTATTGAAGTTATATCTACTTATTGTACATTAGAAACAAGGAAAATAAAGACAATTGTTATTTCATTCGGAACTAATGACTTCAGTTGTCAATACTTTCTACAAAAAAGATTTTATTTTAAAATATTTTCAATATTGGCTTTTAAACAAAATGATTTTTTATTCGTCGAGAAATTTCAGTAGCTTTTGGTTAACTATTTAAACATTAGCAAAGTTAGACTTGTTGTATTATATATTTTTGTTGTAGACCAAATAAGTTCTTAGCAAATTAAAATAATTATAGATTAGATAATAAGATAAGACTACTCACATAGTTTAGTAGCTTTGGAGAATTGCTGAAATTTGTTTAATGTAATTTGATACGCTGAATCCGAATATTGATATTTTCCAATGATGGGGTTTGGCTCAAAGGCGTTTTCCCTGGAAAAGCTGGATTCATAAAAATTGCCAAAACCATACGTCCTAAAAAAAATTAAGTGCCAAGTTTGACCTATATACTCATCATTTTTCTGACCTATTGGGACTCCAGTGAACATATTTTACTAGGTCTGTGCTTTCGTACCGTTTTTTTTTTGTATGCCGGTGTTAAAAAAAGAATTTTACTTTTACAACAAGTTTTACACAAAATAGGACGTTTCGTAACCTATAGCAATTTTAGAATATGTCACTTTATATATAAGTATGTCAAAATGAGAAAAAATATTTTTTCCACTTTGTAATCATAATATACTTATTGTGAAATCCAAACGGGTTTCATAATAAACTCATTATGGCACCCTATGTTTATTGTGTTAAATTTATTTCACGCAATTGTTACTATCCGATTGATGTTGTGTCAAATGAGACGGACTTTTAATTGATGATAAATAATCGGGGAAATTGCAAGAAAGTTAAAGTCATTATACAAAATTGCGTATTGCCGAAGCAGTTTTAAAAAGCAATTTTTAAACTTGTTTTTATAAATCTACCAATTTGTTTATACACTGTTTTATTAAATATCTAGTAAAAAAGTTTTGAATTTAATTTTCCAATTCAGGTAAATTAATTTTGTATAATTAAATAAAATGATAAATTATAATAGTGCTGTAATTACATGTAACACACAAATCAAATACACCCGAAACAGACAAGTACTAATTAATTTTACTTTAAATCCCAGTCTGTGACACCATTCGTGTATTCGTTTATATAGATGAATATTTTTAATTGAATGCACGGTGAACAAAGTAATAAGGCTAAACAAACTGACATGTTTAAACAAGTTTTAAAATTTACCGCAGGTACATATACATTTTTTGTAGTATGGAAATAAAGTGGATTTTTGGTAATATTTCTGGCACGGGATATCATAAAATTGCTTCGTTCAGCATGGTGACGCGTAGAATTGATCATCAAGTAAATCAAATTGTAATAAATAAAACTTTTTTCCTATGTGCGATGAAACATTTACATTTGTAATTTAAATTTAAAATGTTCCACACAAAAACCATACGAATAATATTTTTATTAGTAAAATGATCAAAAAAATATATATTGATTTTCTAATTAACTTAAAACAAACAATTTGATTTAAAAATAATTATTATAAAAATAATGTACGAACAATTATATAATTATATTATGAATAAAACAGTTTTTATGGTCGTTGCAATATTAATACCATAAAAATATTCATAAAATTTTCAGATAATGGACTAAACTTTTGATGGAGGTTGTTTAATGAACATTTATTTCTTTACAAAATTTTATACATATTTTAATATAACATATATTTTGACATAATTAATATTGATTGTGGGTTTCACGAAAATTATTTCCACTTATTTATTCACCCTGCATGTAAATATAAAATAACCTCAATCTAAAAATAACTGTATTCATTTTTTATAACTTCAAACTTAAAAAGGACATAGATTCAATCAAGAAGTAAATCATAAAATAACAAATGGATTTACAGAAGAATTATTCAGTCTCAACTGGGGTTTATTCGTTACCCTCTTTAAACTAGTGGTAGTATTAGATAAAATAAAAAAGAAAGACAATGATACCTCGCGACTATCCAAAAATATAATTGATAATTATTGATCGTAATATAAGAATAATTATAATAAATCCAATTGTGTCAAGTTTTTTTTTTTTAGAGGAAAAATGTAGATTTATTAAGGAAACTGTAGAAAAGTTATAAATACATCATTACAACTCCTTCAGCTAAAAGTTAAATATTCTTTTTTCAGTCCTCAATCTGTCGGTCTGATCTCAAAAAACATTACAGTCAACATTCCTTATAAATCTGCTCCAAAAGCCTCAATTATATGTTATGATTAAAGTGAGGAATTTATGTAATTAAGGCATTATTTTTTGTATTTTATTTAAAAGAGTTTGAGAGAAACAACCTTTTATCTACAGTTGTATCTCCCACTAACAGTGAGATGTTTCAGTGCGAAACTGTTTGCGGTAGTGTAAAAAGTGTGAAACGTGATTCACGAAACAATTGCGCACTATGTAACTTAGCTTATGAAGAATTAAGTTTTATCATTTTTCTTTCAATCTATAATTCTTAAATTGAAAATTGGAAAATTAATTTAAAAAATTGAATAGTTGAAAAATTTAAGTTGAGAAATTTAAAATTCCAAAATGGAATTTATATAAATCAGAGAATTTGAAACATAAATTGTTGAAAAGGGCTAAAACAAATGGTGGAAATCGGGGCATGTTTTCACATTTTAGGTCTTTTGATCTCTCTAGCGTTGCAATGTAGGTTTGAAAACAATAGCGATGCAGCATTTGGTGGGTAAATTTGTATACTTTAGGAACATAACATAATATAATTGGAAAGTCGTCTGTACAATGAATCATACAACATTTTCTAAAACTTTAATTTTGGGAAATTTGCCCTGTTTACGGGGCAAGTTTTCTCAGGCTGTGGGGCAAGCTTTCCCGGATTATTGAATGGAGATAAATAAAAAAATTAACCATTGCAATATGTAACAAACGTAAAGAAACTTTTTCCCTAAACTCTAAATAATAACATTTTGCTTTACAAATAAATTTTTTTTTTTTCGTTTAGCTCTAATCAGATTCTTCCCATAGTCAGTTAATACAAGTAAACATTTTAAACTTATTAATAAATTTACATAAATAAATGAAAACTCAATTTTGTGCAAGTTTTCATACGGGAAAAATAGGAAAACTTGCCCCATCTTAGTTCTCGTAAATTATCGTTTTAAAAAATTGAAATGAATGAATTTTAAATTAATCTTGGAACGGGATAATGTACTTACGAGTT